>WNWK01002289.1:0-217017 GCA_009830355.1 Cherax destructor
AACGTAAATGCCGGAGGAAAAAAAACCTTTGAATGTCCGAAGAATTCTTGATAATATATAATGCTTCCATAACTTCGTCCAGGTTAATGATGAAGGATGTGTTTTCCAGTGGTAGTGTGTTCCATTTAATGACTCGTTCTTCCAGGGATAGTTTAGTCAGTTCAATGACGAATGTTATTTTTTTCCAGAGGTAGTTTGGCCACTTTAACGAGTGTCTTTCATTAGAGATAGTGAGAAAGATGCTGTTTTGAATGAAACATTTACATTTCGTTCAGTACTATTATTATTATAATCAAAAGAAGCGCTAAACCACAGGGGTCATACAGTCGTTCAGTACTAGACTCGATAAAATCCAGTCCTGGAAGAAACGTCGTAATAAACGTTTCACATCACAGTGTCTTCCTCATTGGTTTTACTCTTACGCAATCGTTTTTCCAGGATAGTTTGGTCTGTTGAACGATGTACTGTGTTTTCCAGGATAGTTTGGTCTGTTGAACGATGTACTGTGTTTTCCAGGATAGTTTGGTCTGTTGAACGATGTACTGTGTTTTCCAGGATAGTTTGGTCTGTTGAACGATGCAGTATGTTTACCAGGATAGTCTGGTCAGTTTTTAACAACGTAGTGTGTTTTCCAGGACAGTTTGGCCAGTTTTGAACAATGTAGTGTGTTTTCCAGGATAGTTTGGTCAGTTATTAACGATGCTGCATTTCCAGGACAGTTTGGACAGTTGAGCGATGTTTTCCAAAAGTGCTTTAGCCAGTTTAAAGATACCGGCTCTATTATCAGTTTTAAATACTCAGCGTGTGCTTAGTGCAGACAGCTGGACCACTTGAACGTTGTAGTGTTTTTCAATGTACGTTTATCCAGTTGAACACCACGAGTGAGTTCTGCAGAGGCTGCCGGGCCGTGTTCCAGCACCCCAGCATCGCTGATAGCAGCAGAGTTCTGCAGAAGAACCTGGCGTGTTCCAGCACCCCAGAATTGCTGGCAGCAGCAGAGTAAATTCTGCAGAGGTAGCCTGGCCGTGTTCCAGCACCCGAGCATCGTTGGCAGCAGCAGCTGGCGTATCTCAGCTTCCCCTGACAACATTTGCATGCTATCTTGAGTGTTAGTCCACCAACACACCGCAGCAGTGACAGGATAAATTTATTTTGATTGTTTACGCCACTGAACACAAGAGGCCTGATGACCTTTATCTTCAAGCTGCAGTCTGCAGGCTACCACTGGCGCCTTCTAGGTACCACTGGTGTCTGCCAGGTGCCACTGCTGTCTGCCAGGTGACGCTGGTATATGCCAGGTACCACTGGTATCTACCAAGTACCACTGGTATCTGCCAGGTACCGCTGGTGTCTGCCATGTAAGTTTACAGCTAAAACTAAACACTGCAGCCTGCTTTACAAGGCTATGATTACCAACATAAATTTCTGAACGTTATACTGTATTTTAAAGACCAGCAAATTGAACAACACAGGAGAAACGCCATTGAAAATTTAAAACAGTGAAAAGTTTAAAGCGAAAATCACTACTAATATTGGATCTTAAGTAATTTTGTTGTTGCTATTATTATTATTATTAGTGGTAGTAGTAGTAGTAGTGGTAGTAGTAGTAGCATATTGATGACAAGCTAATAATGAACATGCATCACGGCTCTTGTGTTGAGTAAGCCGCTAAACAGACTAATGTTTGACAGCCCAAATAAAATCTTCTTGAGCATGAGACATAAGAGTCAACATTGTCACACCAGCTCCACTGCACGTCAAAGAAGCCATTGCCAGCAAGCCCTGGCACGCTTTTTCACCACCATACTCCCCAGTCTCCACGTCCATTATACACTGCATAAAAGGCATTATGACGGGCTTCTAAATATCCTGTGGAGAGATAATCTAGATACAGATGACACATAATCTTTAGACTGAAATACTGCTGTACACTAAAAGCTTCAATTAAGGCTGGACCAAAATGGTAGACCTAAATAATGTGCAGAGAACCATTACATTTACCTGTGAACTGTTTCGGGAGTCTTCCTACTCCCGTGGTCCAGTCCTTGGTCAGGACTTCCTGTTAATTTCCTGGTCATGTCAGGCTGCTGTGAAGTGAGGGAGAGGTCTGGGCGCACCCCAGTACTAGCCCCCTGGTGGGTGCTCTGGGAAACCGGCCTAAGGAAGGCAGCTTCTCCAGCGAGTTGTGTCCCGTGGCCTGGTGGGCAACGCTCTCGCCTCACACACTTGAGTGTCTGTGGTTCAATCCCCGGCCGGTTGAAAACACTGGGCGTGTTTCCTTACACCTGCTGTCCCTGTCCACCTAGCAGTATGTATGTACCTGGGTGTTGGTCAAGTGGTGTGGGTCACATCCTGGGGGGTCAAGACTGAAAGACCCCAATTGAAATAAGACAATTCTCGATGACGCACCGACTTTCTTGGGTTATCCTGGGTGGCTAACCCTCCGGGGTTAAAAATCTGAATTTTTTTTTATCTTATCTTATGGGAAACAAATACAGGTAGGTAGGTAGGGTAGGTTCGTCAGGACACCGGACAGGTGTTTCCTGACGCGGGTCTTAGTCAGATGATGACCCGCCGTTGGAGCTTTTGGTCATCTGACCGAGGCCTTCCGCTGGCTTACCGGTCCACCCCTTTAAAATACAGGGTAGGCATACTGTCTACAGCTGCGGTTGACAACCCACCGGCCAACATACCATCACAGCTAGCTTCATCTGGCACACCGTGGCGATAGTGATCTAGATTCATCAGTGGTCAGTGGTCAGTGGTCAGTGGTCAGTGGTCAGTGGTCAGTGGTCACGAGTGGTCGCAGTCCCTGAGTGCTTTGGGAATTAGTGTGGGGGTTAATCATGGCTAGCTGCTGCAGTGTTTTAAAACGTGAGGTTGGAGTGCTGAAGGAGGAGGTCCTGCTTCTCCAGGAGGAAATTAGGAGGCTGAAGGTTCACCTCAATGGGTTTGAGAGTGATGTGGCTGGAGTGGTGGAGGAGAATAGGGATACCAGTAGTGAGGTGCAGTCTGCCACTCCCTGCGAGGAGGGTGAAGGGGGGGAGGAAGAAAAGGCTACCAGGAGTGAGGTGCAGTCCAGCACCTCCTACAAGTGGCAAGTGGTTCCCAGTAATGGCAGGAACATCAAAATAAGGAAAGTTAAGAGAGAAGATTTGAAGGTAGGAAATCGCTTCTCTGTTCTTCAGGATGAGTGTACTCCAGTGGCCAGTGAAGGTAAAGGTACTACTTCCCCAAGTGAAGGTAAGGGTACTACTTCCCCAAGTGAAGGTAAAGGTACTACTTCCCCTGCTAATAGAGGTAAGCGAATTCTTGTGGTAGGTGACTCACAGGTAAGATATATGGACCGTGCTTTCTGTAATAGGAATAGGGAGGTGAGAGAGAGGGTGTGCTTCCCTGGAGCTGGTGTTGGAGACATAGTCAACAGGTTGGATAATATCATGTCAGGTAATGGGAACAAGCCCATTATCTGTCTCAGTGCTGGTGGAAATGATATTGGGAAGGGTAGGAGAGAAGAGCTGCTAGATAAGTACAGGTCAGCTATAGAGCTAATTAAGTCTAAGGGAGGGGTCCCAATCATATGTAGCATCTTGCCTAGAAGGGGAGTAGGAAATGAATGGTTGTCTAGGGCAATTGGTGCAAATTGCTGGCTAGACAGATACTGCAAGGAACTTGCAATCCCATTCATTGACAACTGGGACAACTTTATGGCAAACAAGATATGTATGCAAGGGATGGGGTACATCTCTCTGGTACAGGGTGGAAGCACTTGCCAACTCGATCGAGAGGGCCATTGCTGACATGCCTAGGATTTTAAACTGATAGAAGATAGAGGTATGGGTGTGTGTGGGAAACAGTCAGTTAGGAACACTAGGGCTGAAAACAGTAAGTGTATAAAAGAAATTCATCATAAAGTTACAAATAAATACAATGGATCAGGTCAGCAAACAAAGGGAGACAGCAGAGGAAACAAGAGACTAGCTCCCTTAAGGTTTACTATACTAATAGCAGGAGTGTAAGACATAAGATAGATGAGTTAAGATTAATTGCAAGTGCAGGAAACATAGATATTATTGCTATAACAGAGACCTGGCTCAATCTGAAAGATAGAGAGTTGCCTTCTGAATGTCACATACAAGGCTATAAATTATTCCACACTGATAGGGTCAACAGGAAGGGTGGTGGAGTAGCGATGTATGTCAGAGACAATTTAAATTGTTGTGTTAGACAAGATATAAAATTAGAAGCGTCAGCCACTGAATCTCTTTGGTTACAGCTTCTTGAGGGCCGTGTAAAACTTATTTTGGGTGTGATTTACAGGCCCCCAAATCTTGATAGGGAGTGCAGTAAACTTCTATGGGATGAAATTCGTAAGGCATCTACATATGAAAATGTTGTGCTAATGGGAGATTTCAACTTTAGACAAATTGACTGGAGCAATTTGACAGGAAATTTAGAGTCAAGTGACTTTCTTGATACGATTCAGGATTGTTTTTTGAAACAGTTTGTGACAGAACCAACTAGAGGAAATAACCTGCTAGACTTGGTTCTTGCCAGCAGGGAATCGCTAATTAATAATCTTGAGGTTAATGATGAGCTTGGGGAAAGTGATCACAAATCACTCAGTTTTAATATATCATGGAATTACCCTAATAATTGCAATCAAGTCTCTGTCCCTGACTTCCGCCTGGCTGATTTTGTAGGACTGAAAAATTACCTGGGTAGGCTGAACTGGAATGACCTGACAGTGGGTCAGGTAGGTGGTGATTGCCAATATGACGTTTTTCAGAGAATAGTTCTAGCTGCTCAGACAACTTATGTTCCTAATAGGAAATCAGATCAAACAAAAATGATCCTAAGTGGATGAACAATAGATTAAAACATCTCATTGATCAAAAGAGAGGCATATATAGGCGAATCAAAAGAGGAGAGGGGCAATTAAGTAATCAATACATTCAGTTAAAGAGAGAAATAAAAAAGGGAATAAGAAAAGCAAAAAGAGACTATGAGGTTAAAGTTGCAAGAGAATCGAAGACTAACCCAAAAGAATTCTTTCAGGTATACAGAAGTAAGATTAGGGACAAGATAGGCCCACTCAAAAGTTACTCAGGTCAGCTCACCGTCAGTGATTAGGAAATGTGTAGAATTTTTAACACTTACTTCCTCTCAGTTTTTACACAGGAAGATACTAGCGATATTCCAGAAATAATAAATTATGTAGAACAGGACGATAGTAAACTATACACGATTAGGGTCACAAGTGACATGGTCCTTAGACAAATAGATAAATTAAAACCTAACAAATCCCCAGGCCCTGATGAACTGTATGCAAGGGTTCTAAAGGAATGTAAAGAGGAGCTTAGCAAACCTATGGCTAATCTTTTCAACATATCACTGCAAACTGGCATGGTGCCAGATAAGTGGAAAATTGCAAATGTAATACCTATTTTCAAAGCAGGAGACAGGTCCTTAGCTTCGAACTATAGACCAATAAGCCTAACCTCCATAGTGGGAAAATTTATGGAATCAATAATAGCCGAGGCAATTCGCAGCCATCTTGAAAAGCATAAATTAATCAACGAATCTCAGCACGGTTTTACAAAAGGGCGTTCCTGCCTTACAAATTTAATAACTTTTTCACTAAGGTATTTGAGGAGGTAGATCATGGTAATGAATATGATGTTGTGTATATGGACTTCAGTAAGGCTTTTGATAGAGTCCCACATCAGAGACTATTGAGGAAAATTAAGGCACACGGAATAGGAGGAGAAATTTTTTCCTGGATAGAGGCATGGTTGACAAATAGGCAGCAGAGAGTTTGCATAAATGGGGAGAAATCAGAGTGGGGAAGTGTCACAAGCGGTGTTCCACAGGGGTCAGTATTGGGCCCCTTGTTGTTCACAATCTACATAAACGACATAGATGAGGGAATAAATAGCGACATAAGCAAGTTTGCCGATGACACCAAAATAGGCCGTCCAATTCATTCAAATGAGGACATTAGAGCACTCCAGGAAGATTTGAATAGACTGATGCAGTGGTCGGAGAAGTGGCAGATGCAGTTTAATATAGATAAATGCAAAGTTCTAAATATTGGACAGGACAATAACCATGCCACATATAAACTAAATAATGTAGATCTTAATACTACTGATTGCGAAAAGGATTTAGGAGTTCTGGTTAGCAGTAATCTAAAACCAAGACAGCAGTGCATAAGTGTTCGCAATAAAGCGAACAGAATCCTTGGCTTCATATCAAGAAGCATAAATAATAGGAGTCCTCAGGTTGTTCTTCAACTCTATATATCCTTGGTTAGGCCTCATCTAGATTATGCTGCACAGTTTTGGTCACCGTATTACAGAATGGATATAAATGCTCTGGAAAACGTACAAAGGAGGATGACTAAGTTGATTCCATGTATCAGAAATCTTCCCTACGAGGATAGACTTAGGGCCCTGAATCTGCACTCTCTAGAAAGACGTAGAATTAGGGGGGATATGATTGAGGTGTATAAATGGAAAACAGGAATAAATAAAGGTGATGTAAATAGCGTGCTAAAAATATCTAGTATTGACAGGACTCGCAGCAATGGCTTTAAGTTGGATAAATTCAGATTCAGGAAGGATATAGGAAAGCATTGGTTTGGTAATAGAGTTGTCGATGAGTGGAACAAACTCCGAGTACAGTTATAGAGGCTAAAACGTTGTGTAGTTTTAAAAATAGGCTAGATAAATATATGAGTGGGTGCGGGTGGGTGTGAGTTGGATCTGACTAGTTTGTGCTACTAGGTCAGATGCCGTGCTCCTTCCTTAAGTGGATGTAACCTGACCTGGCTGGGTCGGGGCATTGGCTTAAGCCGGTGGGAGACTTGGACCTGCCTCGCATGGGCCAGTAGGCCTGCTGCAGTGTTCCTTCTTTCTTATGTTCTTAAAGCCCTCTACATTGGATCCAACAATATTTCTGATATCTGTTGGTAGCAGGTTGAATAGTCTAGACCCACGGATGTTGATACGGTGTTCTTGTAAAGTGCCCGTGGCTCTCATGCACTTCATTGGACATATTTTACACGTCCTCCCATATATCTCGCTCCATTACGTTGTTATGGTAGTGAAATAAATTTAGGACTAAGGCCTCCAGTATCACATATGTGTACATTATCGCATAACTCTCTCACCTTTGAAGAGAGTACATATCCAGTAATTAAAATGCTTTACTGGTTCTATGCTGATAGTAAACACTGCAATTTTTTTGTATTTTTTTCCTCTTTGCTATCTCGCCTGCTCTGAACGGCACTGTCAACACCCCGCAGTACTCCAAGCAAGAGAGCACAAGTGATTTGAAAGAGCGTTACCATTATTTCTCTTGTTTTGAAAGTTTTTATTATTTACCCTGTCATTTTCATGATCTTCCCAGTGTTTGCTTTACTGGGTCCTTTAAAAGATAGGTCAGCTGACATTATCATCTATAGATTCTTTTACACGTTCTTTTCGTTCTATGGGGAATTACCCTCCTGTGTTTTGTATACCGTTCTACTTTTAAGTTATTTTTTTTTCTATATCTAATAATTTGAATTTGTCCCTATTAAACATCACGCTATTTTCTACCGTGCACTACAGGACTTCATTTCTATCCTCTGCTAATTTATCATTGTCTTCTTCCGAGGTGACTTTCATGCTAATTTTTGTGTCATCTTCAAAGGATAACACAAAGCTGTCTTTTATCTGCCTTTTATGAAAACGAGAAATAGGAGTGGTCACATCTGTTCTTAAGCCTCACCTATTCTAACACCTCACCTATTCTAATACCCTAACCATTTAGGACGCTTAAATCTCATCCCGAAGATACAGAACAGCAATAATCACAACTAAACAAATATTAAAAGGACTGGAGAGTTGATTCATGAAAGTGTTTCATTACAGATGTATGGTACAGCCTACCATGTAATGTTACCGTCTTAACAAGTATAGCTTACCGAGTAATGCTATACACTAACAGACACAGGTTACAGCTTAATAGGCACTGATAAAAGCTACAGCCTCACAATGACAGATACGACCTACAGCCTGGCAGCTACAGCTACAATGTAACAGATAACAGATTACCGTGGCTACAGAAGATTAGGTAACAAAGTTAGAACATAAATGACATGTCAAGTAAGAATAACGTAACAGTACAATACATGAAATAACGCTACATCCTACCAAGCAAATACCTGCCAGGTACAACCAAAAGTAAAGAACAAAGAAAAAAGTAAGTACCAGGCCAAAAACAAACAAATTATAACTAGAAATCAAGAGGAAGAATGTTGGTAGGCCATTACTGAAACCTCAACACACCCACCAAACGTTATCATCATCTTTCAACAAAAGAACTCTTAATGATGACACCAGCTATCAACACAAAAGGTGATTCCATCTTCTAATTCGCCTTACTAAATTACCCTTGTGTACAGGTAACTACATTGTCATTACACTGAAGATGTCACCGGAAGAACTGACTATAATCGTAATAAAAATCTTGAGCGCACAACGGAGCTTTGTTTTTCCCTCCGTTTTCTTCTACAACCTCCAGCATTACACCGCTAACTTAACTGTTCCGAAGCGTTAAGTTAACCAACCCTTCCAAGGAACTGCCTCGGAGCAAGCGAAGGATTGTTGACCCAAGAAAATGGCGCTATCCCTCCCTTCCTTGGATCAACCCTGAATACTTACTATTTTCCAAACGCAGTACCATATTTAAGGATTTTGCACTTTACCAATGAATAACAATATTAATAATAATAAATTTCCAGTGAATAATAATAAGAATGTATGACAATTTTTTACCTTTTTATATACATTAAATAACTCAAGAATTAATAAGTAAGCTTATTCAGGTATAGGTACACATAAATATAGTTACATAAATTATCATACATAGCAGCATATGTGTAGATTACCTAAGATAACCCCAAAAAGTCACTGACAATACTACTAATAATAAACCATACCACTGGCGAGGATTGAACGGCCTGGAGTTTTAGGACTCACTCACCACTAGTTCAATCCCCACCCGTGATATAACAAATATTGACATGTTGTTTTCTGCAAGTTGTGGTTCATTACCTTTGACGAGTTTCTAGTTTTTCTACAAGCACAAGACAAACCTGGCCTTGGGTCAGGTTTGTCTGGTGCTTGCCTGGTCAACAAGGCTGTTGCTGCTGGAGGCCCGCTGGTGCACATACTTGTCCAGTTTCCTCTTAAAGACTTCTACATCTGTTCCAGCAGTGTTTCTGATATCTTCTGATAAGATATTGAACAATCTGGGACTACGGATGATGATATAATGCTCTCTTATTGTGAAAAATGGTATGGTGATACCGATAAGATATGGAAAAAAAGACGCTTATGTACAACTCAATACATTTATTGGAGAAAGCGTTTCGCCACAAGTGGCTTCTTCAGTTAATACCCCGGTATTAAGTTAATATACCAGTATTAAGTTAATACCACGGTATTAACTTAATACACTAATATTAACCTAATATGCCAGTATTAACTTAATATCCTAGTATTAAGTTAATACCCTAGTATTAAGATAATACCCCGGTAAGTTAATACCCCGGTATCTTGAACTTTCTTTAAAGCTTCTTGTGTTCATAGGTAGTAATTTCGGTGTGAAGGTTAGTGACCAACACCTACAGAACTTTCCAGGTGTAGATTACGATGTATCTTTCTCGCCTACGTTGTAACGAGTCCAGTTCGAGAAACCTCAGGGCTCCTAGTAATTTAAGTTATTGACATTAAAAAGCGCTGAAAACATATGGATTATACAGCACATACCGTATATATCACAAAATTCACTCATGTTTTACTCACAAAACATTATTTACTTTCGTAAACATACATAATGTGTGGGAGATACCAATACCTGCTACAAGTATCTGATCAGCAGGGTTGGAATGGTTTTGTGAGCCCGCGGGCCGCTAACACCAACAGCCTCCTTGATCAGGCAATCAACAAGGACTCCTGGCCTAAAAACCATACAATAATGGTAGGAGACATCTGGGAACCAGTCACAGGTAAGGTATGTAGTGGTGGTAATGAGGGCAGGTACCTGCTCCTCCTCCTACCTCCATCCCACACTCAACCACTTGGGTTCATCCACAAAAACTGTATCTAGTCCTCATGCTGAACGTTGGTTCCCCAACGTTTTGCTTTTATGTTATCTCGTATATTTACGGTATAGCTAGATAAATTACTGCTAGGCTATATTTTTTGTTAGGTTTCATTAGAATAATTTATGATTAGCTAACCTAAATAAACGTAAATTAAGTAGGGGTTACCTGTTGATTACTCGTTCGGGGGATGGGGGTCCCTGACTAGGTCCCCTGGTTACTGTCCTGATCGGTGAGGTTAATGATGTCAGCAGCACGTAGTCCAACATAAGCATTACTGCCAGGCTAATTAGACTTGTCTGGTGGACCTTATCGAGCTTACTCTTGAAGACACAGTTAATCTCCCTTATTTATAAAGGAAGCCGTTATCTCGTTTGAAATACTGCGGCCGAGTAAACACCAGAAAGTGTTGGCGATGCATCTTTACCTTTGCTGGTGCTTGCCTGGTGAACTAGGCTGTTGCCGCTGGCGGCATGCTGGCCCACATATCCATCACAGCCTGTCTAGTTTTGTCTTAAAGACTTTTGCACTTGTCTCAGCAGTGTTCCTGATCTCTTTTGGCAAGGTTCTCTTATTGTGCCCACGGCGACCCTACTTTTCAATGAGTGCATTGTGATATGTACATCGAGCTGAAACGGACTATTTGTAATGCGTTGGAAAACTGATGTTTGATTACGAGAAGTCATCATCAAAGACAATACTTTGTAACACCTCTTAAGTGGCACATATAATCTCAACAGTCTGAGATCGGGCGGCGGAGGCCACGATTTCTGTAGCCATCTGCAAGTGGGTAAATTCCTTTGCCTTCTTGGAGGCAGTTCTTCACCTCTCATCCTCGACTCTCGCCTACCTCACGTTATCCACACTTCAGTGTCACTCCTCAACTCAGATTCACATCACACCATGCGTGAAATACGTGTTGAATTTAACGCTGCCAAGGTTCCCCAAAAATTCGCTAGCCCCTAAACGAGACAACATTTTAATTTGCTTACATGTAGTTAATATTTAAAATGCTTTTCTTGCCTCTTTCTATTTTTCTTGAGATACATGAAAGCGCTCAGGTTTTATTTCCTATTTTCACTATGGTATTTTTTCATGTGGTTAATTATACGTTTTTTATACTTTTGTGTAACCTACTTAACCCAAACAAATAGGAAAGCCTGAATGCAGGGAACGTTCAATAAATTACGCTGGGAGTCGCGTAAGGAACCTATGTCAAATGTGATTGGGCTGCAGAGCGACGCTGTATAAGCATACACATATGTAACGGTGGAAAAAAATCTTGGAAAGAAAAACAGAACAAGTTAAACATATGAGTATATTTCGGACTCGATCAGGTCCTCCTCAGAATATTTGCTGAAATGGGTCTCTGACCGAGACCGAAATATATGCATCTATTTCACCTGTTTAATTTTTCGGTCCGAGTGTTTTTTTTCCACATTTCACCAATCAGTGTTCATGACAATTCCATCCAAATACATAAAATTCGTAAGAATTGGAATATGTGGAATATGTATATAATAATCTTCTCTCCCTCACTACCATTTCGAAGTCCTGAAATCTTAAATTACTCCTAAATCACCTACGACTATTAATCATTTAGTACCTGTCAAGTATACCTGAATCGTGATGATTAAGACACATGTGCAACAACTGGATATCTTTATTGCTGAAACAGTTCGCATACACAGTAGGCTTCAGTCAAACACGTGGACTGAAGAAGCCTACTGTGTAGACGGAATATCTCAACAATAAAGATACCAACTTTTGCACATGTCTTACTCATCAACGTGTCGGTATTTTATACCGTTTTCAACATGTCTGATTCGTAATTAGTAAATCATAGTCACAGAGTTGATTGACGGATATCCCAATACTTCGTCCAGGTCGTGTACGGGTGAAATCCTGCATCTAAACTGAGAGCTGAAGGTAATAATTTACAACCAACCAATGACCTTTAACCCCGTAACCTTTATTTACGACCGATATTGACCAAGCCCACGATAATGGCTTATTCCGTTTCACAAGGTGCCTGACCTCAAATGGCTGACCTATTTTCTGAGGTGTGAACCTTTTGAAATTGCAAAACTAAATGAACACAATCTCCTCGAGACAATATTCAAAAATGAAATCATTTTCCTATACGACTACTCTTGTTCCTGACCTTATCAAGGTGCTGAAAAGTAGTAATGAATGAATGTAATAATTGAAAAGAAATTCCCGGACCACCAGATCACTTTTAATAATCGAACTACAGAGATCTACGAGAATACTAGTGCGACTAACTAAAAATATGTTAGTCTATATATATATATATATATATATATATATATATATATATATATATATATATATATATATATATACATATAATAAGTTCCTGGGGAATACATAAGAACATAACCCATATTGATTATACAGCGCCCGTGGAATGGGAAGAAATCAGGGTAGATACAAGAAGAGGGATCATGTTTAAGAGTATGCCTAGGAAGTACATAGCTCCCCTCCTAGCTGTGAAGGCTCTTCTTACTGGACAATAGACATTTCCTACATCTAGCGCTTCAGTTTAGTGTAGCCCTTTGCCCTGCGGTTCCTGTCTTCATCGAACAAAGGTACACGTGAGTAATCCAGCAGCAGCGTATGTCTATATGTGAAGATGGTGAAAAATGTAGAACACGATGAAGTCATGGATAACCAACGAAGCCTTGCTAAGTCAATTGCCAAGCACAAAGTCGTCACAGCTTCACTCTAAAATACTCTCTAAAGTTCCTGACAGAGTACACTTGACAAGCGAACCGTGTAACGAGAGGAGAAAAAATATTCTAAAGTGATGTACCCATGACTGGTTTCGAGAGTTCTACCTTCGCAGCCCTTCCTGACGTCAGGCTTTTGTGATGACTACCAGATCGACTATCCTGTTGGTGCTAACGACCCGAAGGCTGTGTAAAGCCATCACAGCTTAACTGATCTGCCATTTTGAGGAGGTAACGGTCCACTGTTCCAGTTCAGTTTTCTACCTTGTTTAATGGTTTCCACTACCTTGACGATAACCTCCTAACAATATATACAAAAAAATACAAGTATTCAAGGGACTATTCCAGGTATCTAATACAATAAACTGTCCAGTGCTTAAGGCAGTACGAGACAGTTAAGCTAAAGGTTGAGCGTAGGGTGGTGGCAGCTGCTAGGCTACTCACCACAAAACATGCTACCCACACATACTGTCCTTCAACCACCACTATTTGAAGACTAAACCCTCAAAATGCCTTGTCTCAACATGGTGAATAATGGAATCCACAATCATCTTGCTACTTTGGCGGAAAATTTGAAAATTTAATTTATTCTTGCTCATCATAATATACAAGATGCATTAATGTAAGACTCATAATTCCCTAATTTGTTTAATCCAAGTGTCAAATATCATCCTCAATAATATTATTATTATTACGAGCCTGGCCCATGGCCGGACTTCGGGAGTAGAAAGACTCTCGAAACTCATCAAAGATATATCAAAGGTACAACTCCTGGCAATGAAAGATAATCAGATGTTATCTGGTGTCAAAAATTACATTCCCAACTATATAACCAAATGAAAGACTGGAATTTTCCCAACCCTCCTTTGATATACCTTTGCTTTTGATATACCTTTGAAGAGTTTCGAGAGTATCTACTCTCTGAGCCCGGCCATGGGCCAGGCTCGTCTGGTGCTTGCCTGGTCAACCAGGCTGTTGCTGCTGGAGGCCCGCTGCCCCACATATCCATCACAGCCTGGTTGATCAGGCACCCGATGAAGATACTTGTCCAGTTTCCTCTTGAAGGCTTCTACACTGGTTCCAGCGATGTTTCGGATATCTTCTGGTAAGATGTTGAATAGTCTGGGACCCCGGATGTTAATACAGTGCTCCCGTATTGTCCCCACCGCACCCCTGCTCCTCCTTCAATCCAAAAACCGTTATCCAAGTCTGCAAATTAGGGACCTGGCCATCGAGTATTTTTCATGAATAGATAATGAGATGAAGACTTAGTCTTTGTTTCAGAGTGTACATTCCAAGTGTTTTGAGGCGCTCCCTGTAGTGTATATCCAGATCCTTCAGTGATTCCAAAAGAGAACAGTGAAAGACCTTTGAATATTTTCCTGCTCCAATATTTTACTCGCCTTGAATTGAGATGTGAGCACAGAACAATTTTCTAAACGAGAGACCACGAGTGTCATCCCATGTCAACAATGAACAGTTGTCTAAACGATGCAAACAATGAGTAATTTTCTAAAGGAAAGAGAAAAAAAAGAGCCATCAAATGCTAACAATGAACAGTTGTCAACCATCAAATGTGAACAACAGTTTTCTAAATGAAAGGAACAATGGCAACACTGAACAGTTTTCTAAACGAACGGCTTTCCAAATGAAAGAGAACAAAGCCATCAAATACTAACAAAGATCGATTAACTAAACGAGAGATCACACAGGGGCCATAACTGGAGCGATCCTATCATTTTCCTTGGCTCGTGTTTACAATTCAGAGCAGTGACAATGCTAAAAAAGAATATGCAGATCACTCTGGCGATGTTGGTCATGCAGTGAACACATGACACAGACGATACCGTCGGCTAAACACACTTGAAGAATTATGAGAGGAAAAATAAACTTGTAGCTAGTTCAGTAGACCAGTATGACTCTGGGCTGGGTTGAGATGAAAGCCACCATGTATACCGCATGCCGCCTGCCATCCAACACCTGCTGCCTACCACCACTCAACACCATCCAGCACCCGCTACCCAACACCAGCCTCCGCCCGCTCAACACCTGCCACTTTGAAGGCTTTCCAGAGTTTTCCTACCTGGAGGGAATTCAACGCCCCCGCAGCCCAGTCCATGACCAGGCCTCCTGGTGGATCAGGGCCTGATCAACGAGGCTGTTACTGCTGGCTGCACGTAGTCCAACGTACGAACCACAACCCGACTGATCCGAGACTGACTTTAAGTATCTGTCCAGCTCCCTCTTGAAGACAACCAGGGGTCTATTGGTAATTTCCCTTATGGCTGGTGGGAGGCTGTTGAACAGTCTTGGGCCCCGGACACTTATTGTTTTCTCTTAGTGTACCAATGGCGCTCCTACTTTTCACTGGGGGTATGTTGCTTCGCCTGCCAAGTCTTTTGCTTTCGTAGGGAGTGATTTCTGTGCGTAGATTAGGGACCAGTTCCTCCAGGATCTTCCAGGTGTAGATTATGATGTATCTCGCCTGCGCTCCAGTGAGTACAAGTCAAGTGCTTCCAAGCGTTCTCAGTAGTTAAGGTGTTTGATGGAATTTATATGTTCAGTAAAGGTTCTCTGTATATTCTCTAGATCTGCATTTTCACCTGCCTTGAATGGGGATGTTAATGTACAGCAGTATTCTAGCCTAGAGAGAACAAGTGATTTAAAAAGCATCATCATTGGCTTGGCATCTCTTGTCTTGAATGTTCTCATTATCCATCCTATCAGTTTCCTCGCAGATGTGATAGTGGCACTGTTGTGACCCTTGAAGGTGAGATCCTCAGACATTACCACTCCCAGGTCATTCACATTACTTTTCCGCTCTACTGTGTGATTAGTTTGTAGTATACTCAGTTCTAGCTATTATTTCCTCCAGTTTTCCATAACGGAGTAGTAGACCTACTCTCGCAGCCCGGCCCTGGGCTAGGCTTGTCTGGTATTTGCCTGGCCAACTAGGCTGTTACTGGTTGAAAAACAAACACAATGAAATATTTGTTTTTTCGTTATTTTCAGAATGATTTTTGCGAAATTATTGCACACATAAATTTTAGCTTGCCTTATTCAACAAGAAGAGCGTTGCTATTTAAGCCAAAATAGCAAGTTTTACATATTCTGCACGACATATATATATATGCAGAACAACCACTGTGAAAATATAGTGAAATTCCAAGTGCTTTCGTGACTTCTCACATTATCAGGGCACTATAAAAATAAAAGGTTAACAGGAAGGCATGTAAGAACGAGACTACACCTCGCTGCCACCCCACAACACCTGACATCATCTACGTATCTAAACCAACTAGCTTTTATCTGGGAGAATGTCTTTAAGAAGTCTAGTCTCATAGAATTCCATATACAAGTTGTTGAGTAAGGGGCTAAGGGAATTTCGCATTGCCATGCCTTGTTTTTGAGCATAGTATTTCCCTTCAAGCACGAACTTGCAACCAGTAACACAAAGTTTTATCAATTCAATTATTTTCGCGGGGTAGGGCATGGGAAAGTTTTCTAATTCCTCTTCAAGGTACGAAAGCAAGTCAAGGACAAGGACATTTAAACGGACAAAGAGCACATTCATTTCCTTTCTTTTATTAATTAAAAATGTTCCACAGAATAATAGCAATCCATATATATATAGTATCCACTGAGAAACGTATTTTCTCAAGTCACATGACCTGTTCTAAGCGGCTAGAAAAAGCTTGGGGCTGGCTATTATATCTTCTAATTTCATAATACTTGACTTCTTAAAACCCTCGTACCCAATATGGGGAAAAGGGAGATGGTGGTGGTATGGGGTGGCTCCAACCGTTGGCGCACATTCTGAGAGAGACTGCGCTACTCTGAGAAAACTTACCCTCACTCCTTCAGTTGCTGCCTTGCAACATTGCATAGCTCCTGATGACGCACTGAGAAGTCTGAAAGTACCTGAGCTAAAGATTTCAACATTGTACACAACGTATGTTAGGTCTGTCTTAGAATACGCGACACCTGTATGAAATGCACAACTGAGAAGCACTTTCAGAGGCTGGAGAAAGTATAGAGGTTTACAACTAGGCTAGTTCCAAAACTGAGAAGACTGAAGTATGAAGAGAGGCTTAAAGAAGTGAACCTGACAAGCTTAGAAGAAGAAGGACCAGGGGAGCCAGGGTGACCAGGGGAGCCTGGGTGACCAGGGGAGCCTGGGTGACCAGGGGAGCCTGGGTGACCAGGCAAGCACCGGCCGAGCCTGACCTATAGCCGAGCTCAGGGAGTAAAAGAATCCTCGGAACTTTTTAAAGGCATATATCTTATGTTCTTAAGAGGCAAAGAACCAGTGTGTTGGCCAATTTTTAAAGTTAAGCGACTGGGATCAGGAGCTGGGTCCGGACTCCCTCAAAAACAACTCAATAAGTACCTGCCACCCAACACCCATCAGTGGAAACACACCACCCACCACACATCGCGCGCCACCCACCACCCATTACCCGCCACCAAGCAAGGCGCCGGTAGCCTCCGGGAAGCACACCTACCAATTACCCACGCTGCAGGGTTGCTGCTGCTGCTGCTGCTCTTGTAATGACATCAACAAGGTTCACTACACCACACAATCACTACCTCTTCCACACCACCCCTGCACTTACACACACGAATGCGCGTACATACGTGTATACACACACGCACACACAAGGCTCATCTGAGAGTATGCGGAACCAGCATGGAGCCAGGCAGCTCCTGAATAAACACGTCAAGAAACTCGAGAAGATCCAAAGTTTTACCCTGAGACTGATCCCGGAACTGACGAACCTAACTACGCTCACAGTTTTTTCTTTTTTTTCTACATTTATGGGGAAGCGCTAAACTCGAAGTTTACACAGAGCCTAGGGAATGATACACACTCCAATTATCTTTGGTATTGAACAATATTGTCTTTATTAGTGGTACGTTCACTCAGCATGAGCCACACTGACCAATACTGTCATGCTGGTAAAATGAGTGTATGGGCACGCTGTTAATGTTTCCTTGGCTGTGACAATGTTATTTGTTATACACATCTATCAAGAACAAAATACTATGGACACTCTGCTACCAAGACAATACCACACACAAATGTTTCCTTACCCACCAGTTTTCACGTTCGACATTTTTTTGACCTTGCCATGCTAGCTAAAACTGTCCTCAATATAAGAGCCAAGTTCAGGTCCAGACACTGACATAAACACTGGACATGTAATGTCACTTACCTGCGCTATAATATAACCTCAGGCACCCTTAAGAACACCGTTACCACACACCTGCTGCCACACATAAGAAGGAGCACTGCAGCAGGCCTACTGACCCATACTAGGCAGGTTCAAGTCACCTACTGGTCCACGCATCAGAGCTTATTGAGAAAAATATATGTTTGCCTAATTAATAACGTCAATTGTACTAGGTATTTTCTCTCTCCGGGCAACAATGCAGGTGAAGAAGGATCCCCGGTCACCTGAGGTTATAATTACCAAGGAGCAGGTGAGCAGATCTCTCAGGGGCGGCACACAGCTCTTACCTGCAGGGAGAAACAATTACCTATCAGTTCTTCCAATTTACAGAGCAGGTACAAAAATGTGATGATAAATTTTTTGAGAATGAAGACAGTGATGATTGTGGTGACAATCAGTAGACTAATTATCCATATTATAGTTATATGTAAATATATTGTTAAACAGTCCTTCAAAACAAAGCGGAGAGAGGGGGAGGGAGGGAGAGATCACACTCTCTCTCACTGGGCAACAGATGGATGCCTTGGGTAAGTGAGCCTGAGGGAAGGTTGGTGTGGACATGTGTAACCTGAACATCACTTAACATGGGCACCTCAAGTCTTGCAGCAAGCGAGCAAGCATCACCCTCCACCACCACCACATTACTAGCAGACTACCATCATCGCCACCCCATACTGGCATACTACCCCCACCCCCACATCAAGACCACACTACTACCACCACGTAAAGTCAGTACCGATCACCCGAGCTGTGAATCGTACGTTGGACTATGTGCGGCCAGCATTAACAGCCTGGTTAATCAGGCACTGATTCCCTGCGAGGCTTGGTATGTCACCTGGCAGCGGGGGCGTTGACCCCCGGAAACATCCTTCAGGTACCACTACATCAGTACAGTACACTGACTACCACCGTCCCTTCAACAGTACTAACTACCAGAATCTCATCACCAACACACTAACTACCAACATCTCATCAGCACTAACTACCAGCATCGCCTCACCAGTAACAGCTGAGACAACATCAACACCTCAGCTACCGTGCTTTCAGCCACCTTACAAAATAGCCGCATTAGCTGCGCTACGTTACCTGCCAGCGCAACTAATTACGGTGAAGAGCAAAGTGAGGGGTAAAGTGAGGGGACGGGACGGTGATGAGGGAAAGGGGAAGATGAGGTGAGAGGAGGAGGATGTTACATTAATCTGGAGTTACGGTGAGTTACCCTGGGTTACGGTGGCTTGTTAAGCCAATCACACCCGGTGGTCAACCCGTAGCTCGGTTGGTAGAGCACTAAGCTCACAAACTGAGGTCTATGGTTCGATCCTCGGTACGGGTGGAAACATTAGGGTGTGTTTATTTAAGACATCTGCTGTCCCTGTTCACCTAGCAGTAATTAGGTACCTGGTTGTTAGCCGACTGGTGTGGGTGGCATCCTGGTGACAAAATTAACTTAATTTGTTCGAAATACTCTACATAACCAGGGGCTTTCTATATAGTATGTCATTAATGTCAGCTATGGTCTGTATAAGTTATATCATGTACTTGTAGAAATAAAGATTATTATTATTATTATTATTACTATTATGTTACACCAGTATACCTAACCCATACCCTGAGAAAGAGAGAGAGGTGTCAGTAGTGTTACTGTGTAGTATACTAAGATAATCCCAGCTACTTTATAGATAGGTTCCCTTGCTTGCTGTGACGTCATGAGACCTATAACATGTGAGCAGTAGGCATTAGGCATAGACTCGACAGGCAGGCTCGTGGGTCCACTCCCCTCAACATTCTTAATTATACGCCTCCAAGACATCCAACGTGTGTATTTCTTACTCCAATATCTCCTGACGAACCCCCACAACAGAGAGAGAGAGAGCCCTGACTAAGATAAACTGGTGTTTGCTCTATGACTTACATAGTGGTCATCAGTCACCTTGAATGTGAGAAGGGGACACGCCCACCCTCCACTGCTCTAACTTCCTCCCTCATCCTCATCCTCCACACTACACATCTTGCTGGATCGACTCTCCACTTTCACAGACTTCTTCCAGAAATTAAGAAAAAGGCCGAAACATTTTCGGATGAAACGTCAGGAACGAAAACGTTCTGGGATATATGATTTTTTTTAATAAAGTTATTTTTTTTACTTATCGTGAAACGTTTGTAACATTCAGGGTATTAGTGAATGCTCGATCCTCCTGTCTGCCAATCACGAGACAGACTTACCTAACTACATGAGTGGAACCGAAATGTGTTACCATACCATGATAGGTTCTTACTCGCCTGTTGATGTCCCATCACTTCCCTAGACACAACACTCACGTACTCTGACACTCAATCACAACAATTACAACAACAAACTCACAATCACACAAATAATTAAAATACTCCTAGCAACAGTAGTCAAAAAATATATATGAAAAAACTAGTAATTAATATGACACGGAAAACTCTAGGGATACTACCACCCAAGCTTTATCAACCACTCGTGTTGTTTACCTGGAGAGAGTTCCGGGGGTCAACGCCCCCGCGGCCCGGTCTGTTGTGCTGAAGATAAAAATAATAATATCTTTATTTACTACAAGTACATGTACATGTTATACAGGCCTAGCTGACATCAATGACATACTACTGTATAGAAAGTCCCTTGTTATGCTGAGCATTTCCCGCAAATTAGGTCCTTGTCCCAGGATGCGACCCACACCAGTCGACTAACATCCAGGTACCCATTTTACTGATGGGTGAACATAGACAACCGGTGTAAAGAAACACGTCCAATGTTTCTACCCTCGCTGGGAATCGAACCCAGACACACTCCGTCTGAAGCGAGAGCTTTATGAAAGACAATCAGATTTCACCTAACATCAAGTGAAAAGAGAATAACACACAGAGACCCGAAACCTGAACCACTCTCTCAGATATAATTAAAAACATTGTACAATCATGTGAACCTCAAAATGAACTCTATCCTTTGGGAATTTGCTCTTAAAGTTACAAATTAATTTGTAACTTTAAGTGATAGAGGTGATAATTGGCCACACCCTGGCCATGGTAGGGAAGTGTTAATGAATGAGAACTAGAGACTACACGAGTGCTGAGGATAAAGCAATGCCAATCTCAACAACCTGGTTGATCAAAGACGGACAGTTTATGGACGTTAGGGATTAGTAGGGCCAGACAATTCCTCCGAAAATGTCGTAAATTTTACATTAAGAAAAAATGCAAGGAAAAAAAGCTAATATATAACTATAACTTAAAATAAAATTTTAATTTGAAGTCCTTAACGCCTGTTACAGGCTCTAAGGAATTGAAACTACAACCCCCCCTTCCTTGGATCCGTAGAGATTTCTATGCGACCTCCACAGGTTTAGCGTTTCCTCATGAATATAACAAGAGCCAAAGTTTTCCAATGATAGTCGTGTATTGCATGAAAGTTCTGACACCCACCATCTTCCCCTCACATCAGTGCAATGCTTTACCTTCTGACAGGATTACTCTTCTTTATTTTATACCTCATGAACATTCAAGATGGCAGACAAATCTTACATTTACTAGGCTCCTACTATTTTCTCTATCATTCAGTAGTGAGTGTGACCTACCACATTTACCAGGTTCTTGCTATTACTCTTCACAACACTAGGAATATAGTTTTCCTGAAAGTCAGTAATGGGAGCGATAATGTATGTAACGCAGGCGTCTGCCTGCGTTACAGTAGGAGCCTTCCACTCATACTTAAATACTGTACCACAATCACATTCTACTAATGAGCCTCCATTTCTTAAGTAACATTTAAATACTACAATCACAATCTACTAATAAGCCTCTACTTCTTAAGTAACGTTTATATACTACAATAACATTCTACTAATGGGTCTCCACTTAAGTAACATTTAAATACTACAATCACAATCTACTAATAGGGGCCTCCACCTCTATGGTGATAAGGCATACTACACTCATACTCCCCTAATGAGCTTCCACTTCTTAAATATACTTAACAAATCCACTCAGACCCTTAATAAAGCTTAATGTCCACTCAGACAAGTCGTCCTTCAGCCTTGCCTTCCCTGTGTTGCTTAACTTGCACTCTGATGTTTATCACAGGGAAAGTACTGGTCACCAGGTCGACACTCGTATAAGACAAGAGGCTAACAAACCTATAAATCCCGTGTTAACATTAGCTTCACTCAGCAAACTAGCACTAAGCATCAGCCCTCTAGTTTAACACTAGCACGGGTCAAACATCAGCGTAAAGTCAACACGACAAGAACACGGGACCTGACAAACCAGTTTGTGGGAACGGGTTCAACGATACTCCACTGGACCCTCGTGCCCCTTCCCAATCTCCTTTGTTTGGATTCCATACCATATAAATATTAACAGTCACAATGACACTAACAGGGAGGCCAGCTCTTGAAGAAGTAGACGCTGATCAAGCTTTTACTGTAAGAATATTTCACACCCCGGAGAAATCTGTCAGTGGGTTTTAATACTGCCGGCAGTACATATCTGTATGTAAGGAGTCTAGATCATCATGCGGCTGGCACCGGGATCTCTCGGTCTCCACTCTTTAAAAATACATTCTACCTGAGACATACTTGAGATATACCTGTGACCCGTTTCGAGGTTTCTTGTAGCCTGGCAGCCCAGGTTTTGGCCAGAATGGTCAATCAGGCTATTGCTGCTAGCAATCTGGCCTACACAGCCTGAAACATGAAGGATGCTCCCGGGTCAAAGACAGAGTCTAATAGCAGACAATAGTCCGGTTTCCTCCTAAGATGTAATACTCCTAAGTGCAAGTTATTTATGTACTGTTTGCTATTATATTGTGCCTTGTTTTTCTTGATAATACTCCTGTGTTGGGGCAATACAACAGTCCACTAGACACCGTGACTTGAGAGAGAGAGAGAGAGAGATAAGGACACAGTAGGAGGGGGGTGAAGGGACAATAGCAGGTCAGGAGACACAGGCGGGAGACCTCCTGTAGGGCAGGAAACACTACACCACACAATCTACCAAGACGTGACCGGATTTCCACTTGCACCGCCACATACCTGACAAACACACAAACAAACACAAGTCCAACAAAATGCTGGAACATGAGAAGGTTGTAAGTGCTACAGAAATGTATTTTTTTAAACATGAGTGCTAGATAAAATACAGAATATAGAACAAGGCGAGTATTGCGCTACTAATGCAGCTACACTAAAAGGAATCACACATACACGTGTTAAACCAGAAGAAATTTAAGGAAAGGAAACAAAAATTCGAAGCCTTGGAACCAAACAGATGCAAGGCTCGAATAAGAAGAGCGGCAACGGAGTACGGACTACCTGGAGTTTAACTGGAGGGTGTTCGGGGTGTCAACGCCCCGGCGACCCAGTCCTTGACCATTCCTCCCGGTGGATCAGGGCCTGATCAACTAGGCTATTACTGATGGTTGCCCGTAGTCCAACGTACGAACCAGAGTCCGACTGATCGGTTCCCTGTTGAAGGCAGCCAGGAGTCTACTGGCAATTTCCCTTATGCCGGGTAACGATTACAGACATCCTTGATACAAAAGGATCTGGATCTGGTAGTGAGCACCACGCTAAGCATATCGCCGGAGGAGCACACCAACCATATAATTTCGGCAGCCTATGTGAGGTTAGCGAATCACAAGAGTCTTCAGGAACAGTAATAATTTAGAACTTAGGACACTGTACATAATGTTACTACAACTTTGTAAGATACTGTCTGGCGTCTGACATTCTAATCTATCCTCGTTCTTTACATGGTAAATTTTCTTAAGGAGTCCCACCGCCAGATTTTCTTTTAACATTCCCTGTAAACCTGCAAATTATGTCTTGATTTTAGGTTAGATTAAGTTAGTTTAGATTAGGTTAAGTTAGATTACGCTGGGTTAGTTCAATTTATATTAAGTTAACTAACGGCAGGTTACATAACCCTCTAGAACGTATATATAAGTTGCTAGATTACGCTGGGTTAGTTCAATTTATATTAAGTTAGCTAACGGCAGGTTACATAACCCTCTAGAACGTATATATCTGTTGTTAGATTACGCTGGGTTAGTTCAATTTATATTAAGTTAGGTAACGGCATGTTACATAACCCTCTAGAACATATATATCTGTTGTTGGGCAAGAAACTTTATAATGGAGGGATTTCAATGTACTTCTAGTATGCTATAGCTTGCCACATTCTAAGACCTTTTTGCTCTTTTGACATTTGTCATAACTTTCGTAGGTTGTTTTGGTTATTACTGACTGTGAGTCTAACAGTCATTATGACTACTTAAGAGTGATTGTGAACCATCTTTCCTAGTGCTAAAACAACGCTGTTTCACACCACTCCTCCCTTCCTTTGGGAAGAAGCTAGGGGCTGTTTGACTAATTTTTGGATGGCGAGGAGTTCCCCTATTGGAAAGAGGCTGTATCAAAAATTTCATGAACCCTAGAAAAACTTTAATAAATCCTAAAAAAATAACGATATATACCTTTAATAATAATAATAATAATAATCTTTATTTCTACAAGTACATGTACAAGGTATACAGGCCTAGCTAACATCAATGACGTACTACTATTTAGAAAGCCGCTTGTTATGCTGAGCATTTCGAGCAAATTAGGTAAATTTTGTCCCCAGGATGCGACCCACACCATTCCACTAACACCCACGTACCAATTTTAATGCTAGGTGAACATGGACAATAAGTGCCTTAAGGAAACACTTCCTAATGTTTCCACCCGTAGCAGGGTTCGACCCCCGGACCTCAGTGTGTGAGCTGAGTGCGCTAGCAATCCAGAGTTTTTCTACTCGTACACTATGGCCTCCCCGACAAGTAATAATAATAATAATAATAATAATAATAATAATAAATTCATTTCTACAAGTACATGTACAAGGTATACAGGCCTAGCTGACACCAATGACATACTACTGTATAAAAAGCCGCTTGTTATGCAGAACATTTCGGGTAAATTAGGTCAATTTTGTCCCAGGATGACCCACACCAGTCGACTAACACCCAGGTACCCACTTAACTGACTTAGACTTAAGCCGGTAAGAGACGGACCTGCCTCGCATAGGCCAGTAGACCTGCTGCAGTGTTCTTTCTTATGTTCTTATGAACATGGACAGCCGATATAAGGAAACATGCCCAATGTTTCTACCCTCTCCGGGAATCGAACCCGGATCCTCACCGTGTGAAGCAAGAGCTTTTGCCACCAGGCCACGGGCCACCGTGGGAACAACAACGGTTGTGACATGTGTGGCAATACAACAGGAAACGTTGAAATGTGCACGAATATCCCAGGTGGTGGGAGAGTGGTATTGCATTCAGAGCCACGTAGGCCACGTAACTGGAGGAGTGTGTTGTGAATCAGTGAGTGACAGGACGCCCTCAAGATTTACAATTTGTCACAATATATGAACTGCGTCTCCTGTGTCCAGGAAGAAAATGACAAGTGGCAGTAAGAAAGTAGATGAGGCAGTGGCAGTAAGAAAGATGAGGCAGTGGCAGCAAGAAAGTAGAAGATGAGGCAGTGGCAGCAATAAAGTAGAAGATGAGGCAGTGGCAGCAAGAAAGTAGATGAGGCAGTGGCAGCAAGAAAGTAGAAGAAAGATGAGGCAGTGGCAGCAAGAAAGTAGAAGAAAGATGAAGCAGTGACAGCAAGAAAGTAGAAGAAAGATGAGGCAGTGGCAGCAAGAAAGTAGAAGAAAGATGAGGCAGTGGCAGCAAGAAAGTAGAAGATGAAGCAGTGACAGCAAGAAAGTAGAAGAAAGATGAGGCAGTGGCAGCAAGAAAGTAGAAGAAAGATGAGGCAGTGGCAGCAAGAAAGTAGAAGAAAGATGAGGCAGTGGCAGCAAGAAAGTAGAAGATGAGGCAGTGGCAGCAAGAAAGTAGAAGAAAGATGAGGCAGTGGCAGCAAGAAAGTAGAAGAAAGATGAGACAGTGGCAGCAAGAAAGTAGAAGATGAGGCAGTGGCAGCAAGAAAGTAGAAGAAAGATGAGGCAGTGGCAGCAAGAAAGTAGAAGAAAGATGAGGCAGTGGCAGCAAGAAAGTAGAAGATGAGGCAGTGGCAGCAAGAAAGTAGAAGATGAGGCAGTGGCAGCAAGAAAGTAGAAGATGAGGCAGTGGCAGCAAGAAAGTAGAAGAAAGATGAAGCAGTGGCAGCAAGAAAGTAGAAGAAAGATGAAGCAGTGGCAGCAAGAAAGTAGAAGAAAGATGAGACAGTGGCAGCAAGAAAGTAGAAGAAAGATGAGACAGTGGCAGCAAGAAAGTAGAAGAAAGATGAGGCAGTGGCAGCAAGAAAGTAGAAGAAAGATGAGACAGTGGCAGCAAGAAAGTAGAAGAAAGATGAGACAGTGGCAGCAAGAAAGTAGAAAATGAGGCAGTGGCAGCAAGAAAGTAGAAGAAAGATGAAGCAGTAGCAGCAAGAAAGTAGAAGAAAGATGAGACAGTGGCAGCAAGAAAGTAGATGAGGCAGTGGCAGCAAGAAAGTAGAAGATGAGGCAGTGGCAGCAAGAAAGTAGAAGAAAGATGAGACAGTGGCAGCAAGAAAGTAGAAGAAAGATGAGACAGTGGCAGCAAGAAAGTAGAAGAAAGATGAGACAGTGGCAGCAAGAAAGTAGATGAGGCAGTGGCAGCAAGAAAGTAGAAGAAAGATGAGACAGTGGCAGCAAGAAAGTAGAAGAAAGATGAGACAGTGGCAGCAAGAAAGTAGAAGAAAGATGAGACAGTGGCAGCAAGAAAGTAGAAGAAAGATGAGACAGTGGCAGCAAGAAAGTAGAAGAAAGATGAGACAGTGGCAGCAAGAAAGTAGAAGAAAGATGAGACAGTGGCAGCAAGAAAGTGAAAAAGATGAGGCAGTGGCAGCAAGAAAGTAGAAGAAAGATGAGACAGTGGCAGCAAGAAAGTAGAAGAAAGATGAGACAGTGGCAGCAAGAAAGTAGAAGAAAGATGAGGCAGTGGCAGCAAGAAAGTAGAAGAAAGATGAGACAGTGGCAGCAAGAAAGTAGAAGAAAGATGAGACAGTGGCAGCAAGAAAGTAGAAGAAAGATGAGGCAGTGGCATCAAGAAAGTAGATGAGGCAGTGGCAGCAAGAAAGTAGAAGAAAGATGAGGCAGTGGCAGAAAGTAGATGAGGCAGTGGCAGAAAGAAAGTAGATGAGGCAGTGGCAGCAAGAAAGTAGAAGAAAGATGAGACAGTGGCAGCAAGAAAGTAGAAGAAAGATGAGACAGTGGCAGCAAGAAAGTAGAAGAAAGATGAGGCAGTGGCAGCAAGAAAGTAGAAGAAAGATGAGACAGTGGCAGCAAGAAAGTAGAAGAAAGATGAGGCAGTGGCAGCAAGAAAGTAGAAGAAAGATGAGACAGTGGCAGCAAGAAAGTAGAAGAAAGATGAGACAGTGGCAGCAAGAAAGTAGATGAAGCAGTAGCAGCAAGAAAGTAGAAGATGAGACAGTGGCAGCAAGAAAGTAGAAGAAAGATGAGGCAGTGGCAGCAAGAAAGTAGATGAAGCAGTAGCAGCAAGAAAGTAGAAGATGAGACAGTGGCAGCAAGAAAGTAGAAGAAAGATGAGGCAGTGGCAGCAAGAAAGTAGAAGAAAGATGAAGCAGTAGCAGCAAGAAAGTAGAAGAGAGATGAGGCAGTGGCAGCAAGAAAGTAGATGAAGCAGTAGCAGCAAGAAAGTAGAAGAGAGATGAAGCAGTAGCAGCAAGAAAGTAGATGAAGCAGTAGCAGCAAGAAAGTAGAAGATGAGACAGTAGCAGAAAGAAAGTAGAAGAAAGATGAGGCAGTGGCAGCAAGAAAGTAGATGAAGCAGTAGCAGCAAGAAAGTAGAAGATGAGACAGTAGCAGCAAGAAAGTAGAAGAAAGATGAGGCAGTGGCAGCAAGAAAGTAGATGAAGCAGTAGCAGCAAGAAAGTAGAAGATGAGACAGTGGCAGCAAGAAAGTAGAAGAAAGATGAGGCAGTGGCAGCAAGAAAGTAGATGAAGCAGTAGCAGCAAGAAAGTAGAAGATGAGACAGTGGCAGCAAGAAAGTAGAAGATGAGACAGTGGCAGCAAGAAAGTAGAAGAAAGATGAGACAGTGGCAGCAAGAAAGTAGAAGAAAGATGAGACAGTGGCAGCAAGAAAGTAGAAGATGAGACAGTGGCAGCAAGAAAGTAGAAGAAAGATGAGACAGTGGCAGCAAGAAAGTAGAAGAAAGATGAGGCAGTGGCAGCAAGAAAGTAGAAGAAAGATGAGACAGTGGCAGCAAGAAAGTAGAAGAAAGATGAGGCAGTGGCAGCAAGAAAGTAGATGAAGCAGTAGCAGCAAGAAAGTAGAAGAGAGACGCTGAGAAGAACGGTAGCAAAGGAGTGGATAAGCAGAGGGGTAGAGAAAGAGTGAAAAGAGAAAGAATTAAGAAGAGAAAGATGAGAAGAGTAACACAGCGAGAGGTGGGCCTCGCCCGGACATCTTAGTGCCCAGGGGCAAGGGAGCGACACCAATACACAGGTAACAATACCCGAGTCTCCACCCCCACCCACCCACACTAACAAGGACACCTCCCACCCATGCACCAACCCACCTTCCCACCCACGCCATCAAAGTTAACTCTCACCACATACAACAATCACCACAATATTCACCCTTCAACCTTGCACTTCCATCAGGAATCAACAAAACCCATTTTGCAAGTCCCAAGAACCACAAAATCCCCATCAGTATTTACCTTTCACCACTAAGACTCACAGAGAACATCAGTGTTTACCTTTCACCACTAAGACTCACAGTAAGCATCACAACATCACAGGCCTACCAACACCTACTGGGCCTGGTCACAGACCGGGCCGCGGGGGCGTTGACCCCTGGAACTCTCTCCAGGGGTCAATTATTACTCCAGGTAATAACTCAACACGTCTGACTAGAATCCATCAACAGTTACGGTACCAAGCTTAAGGAAGACTTGTTTTGTTGAAAATAGTATAAAATACAGACAAGTTGAATATTAAGACACATGTGAAACAGTTAGGTATCTTTACTGTTGCAACGTTTCGCCCACACATTAGGCTTCTTCAGTCAAATACAAAGTAATGAAATGAAGATGGTGTAATCAGTCCATCAACCTTGTCTGGAACAATATCGTTCCAGACCAAGGATTCTTCACACCAACTACAAGGCTGAGGCACTGATTACCTCATCTTTTGTATATAGTTCTACAGTCTTCCAGTTTTGTCCTAGAATTTGTATTGATAAAGCCACTGGTGGGCGAAACGTCTACAACAAAGATCCCCAGATGTTGCACACATGTGTCTAATTTTCATATATTTGCCGCTGAACGTAGTTGAATGGTTACACTGGTGTTACATTCTCTAGCGGGCATATCGCACCTTCAACCACATTACGTTTATAGTCCAAGTGGAAGCTGTCGCCAGTAAGGCCACGGATCAATGAGCGCGAATTTACCTATTTAAATCTGCGGATTTTTACCGCCCATCTCCAAACTCATGCGTGAAAATGCATGTGTATGTTAACTGAGTTATGTTTGCAGGATTGAAACTTAGCTCCTGGTCACGCCTCATAGAATACTTTAATCGGCATCACTGATTTCTGGCATCTTGGGCCTTATCATATCTTCTCTTGCAGCTGTGTATTGAATTTGCCTCCACCACAGCTTGGCCAAGCCAGTCCACTTCTCAACCATACCTGGAGTGTACCTGGAGAGGGTTTCGGGGATCAACGCCCCCGCGGCCCGGTCTGTGACCAGGCCTAGCGGTGGATCAGGGCCTGATCAACCAAGCTGTTACTGCTGGCCGCACGCAGACCGACGTACGAACCGCAGCCCGGCTGATCAGGTACTGACTTAAGGTGCCTGTCCAGCGCCTTCTTAAAGACAGCCAGGAGTCTACTGGTAATCTTCCTTATGTATACCATTCTGAGATTAAAGAAATACTCCCTGTATCCCCTTGATCCCGGTCATCTTAATTCAAACAATCTGTCTCTGTCAACCCTATCAATTCCTCTTAAGGCTTTGTTATTAGTATTCAGGCCCCCTTGTCATACTCTACAGTAAGATCGACGGTTTCATCTACCTCAACCTCGCCTCATAGCGCATTCCTCTCAGTTCTGGTACTAGACTGGTTGCAAACACACATGAGCACATACACACAGGAGCTGTGACCCGACCCCTGCAACCACAAATAGGCGAGTACACACCCCACACACAAAGGTACGATAATGGTCTCGAAGCCAGGAGAGAACCTAGTAGCGACCAGCGAAGAGGAGGGGCCAGGAGCTTCGACCCGACCCCTGCAACCACATAAAGGTGAGTACACACAATGCCAATCAGTAGTACCTGATCACCATTGTCTCTGATCGACCTTTCAGTCTGACCTCACAAAAAAACTTTCTTCATCAATCAACTCCACTCTGAGATTATAATATATCAGTGTGAACTATGAGTGATAGTCGGGACAGAGGGTGAGAGAGAGAGAGAGAGAAGAGAGAGAGAGAGAGAGAGAGAGAGAGAGAGAGAGAGAGAGAGAGAGAGAGAGAGGATTCACCACTCCCCACTGTGACTCTTCAAACTTTTTACTGGTTACTCAATACATCACAAGAAATACTTAACTCACAATGGCCAGACAATGACATGCACACCATCACTACATCACTTCTAATACACTCATGTCAGATCTTCATAATAAGTTACAACAGCTATGAACACTCTACTACCCTATACCTAACTACTGCTCTGCAGTCACTACCAGTACCTAACTACTGCACTGCAGTCACTACCAGTACCTAACTACTGCACTGCAGTCACTACCAGTACCTAACTACTGCACTACAGTCACTACCAATACCTAACTGCTGTACTACAGTCATTACCAATACCTAACTACTGTACTACAGTCACTACCAATACCTAACTACTGGACTACAGTCACTACCAATACCTAACTACTGCCCTACAGTCACTACCAATACCTAACTGCTGTACTACAGTCGCTACCAATACCTAACTACTGCACTACAGTCATTACCAGTACCTAACTACTGCACTACAGTCACTACCAGTACCTAACTACTGCACTGCAGTCACTACCAGTACCTAACTACTGCACTGCAGTCACTACCAGTACCTAACTACTGCACTACAGTCACTACCAGTACCTAACTACTGCACTGCAGTCACTACCAGTACCTAACTACTGCACTACAGTCACTACCAGTACCTAACTACTGCACTACAGTCACTACCAATACCTAACTGCTGTACTACAGTCATTACCAATACCTAACTACTGTACTACAGTCACTACCAATACCTAACTACTGGACTACAGTCACTACCAATACCTAACTACTGCCCTACAGTCACTATCAATACCTAACTGCTGTACTACAGTCACTACCAATACCTAACTACTGCACTACAGTCACTACCAGTACCTAACTACTGCACTACAGTCACTACCAGTACCTAACTACTGCACTGCAGTCACTACCAGTACCTAACTACTGCACTGCAGTCACTACCAGTACCTAACTACTGCACTACAGTCACTACCAGTACCTAACTACTGCACTGCAGTCACTACCAGTACCTAACTACTGCACTACAGTCACTACCAGTACCTAACTACTGCACTACAGTCACTACCAGTACCTAACTACTGCACTACAGTCACTACCAGTACCTAACTGCTGTACTACAGTCACTACCAATACCTAACTACTGTACTACAGTCACTACCAATACCTAACTACTGTACTACAGTCACTACCAATACCTAACTACTGCACTACAGTCACTACCAATACCTAACTACTGCACTACATTCACTACCAGTACCTAACTGCTGTACTACAGTCACTATCAATACCTAACTACTGTACTACAGTCACTACCAATACCTAACTACTGCACTACAGTCACTACCAATACCTAACTACTGTACTACAGTCACTACCAATACCTAACTACTGGACTACAGTCACTACCAATACCTAACTACTAGACTACAGTCACTACCAGTACCTAACTACTGTACTACAGTCACTACCAATACCTAACTGCTGTACTACAGTCACTACCAATACCTAACTACTGTACTACAGTCACTACCAATACCTAACTACTGGACTACAGTCACTACCAATACCTAACTACTGCACTACAGTCACTACCAATACCTAACTACTACACTACAGCCTCTACCAATACCTAACTACTGGACTACAGTCACTACCAGTACCTAACTACTGGACTACAGTCACTACCAATACCTAACTACTGGACTACAGTCACTACCAATACCTAACTACTGCACTACAGTCACTACCAATACCTAACTACTGCACTACAGTCACTACCAATACCTAACTACTGCACTACAGTCACTACCAATACCTAACTACTGCACTACAGTCAATACCAATACCTAACTACTGTACTACAGTCACTACCAGTACCTAACTACTGGACTACAATGCAACACTCATTATCTAACTACTGGACTACAGTCACTAACAATGTACCAAGTCGTACCTACAGTAGTACACTAAAGTTAGTACTAATGTACTGCTTTATTACATTAATTACAAAGAGGACGGGACAAGAAAACTGGTTCATTATACAGCTAAAATGAACACGTCTTTGTTCATGCTCCGGTACACTTCATGCTGGCACCTGTGATTTATGTTCAGTAGCTGGTAGTGGTGCCAGTGGTGGTGCTAGTGGTGGTGCTAGTGGTGGTGGTGGTAGTGGTGGTGCTAGTAATGGTGGTGGTGCCAGTGGTGGTGGTGGTGCCAGTGGTGGTGCTAGTAGTGGTGCCAGTGGTGGTGCTAGTGGTGGTGGTAGTGGTGGTAGTGGTGGTGGTAGTGGTGGTGCCAGTAATGGTGGTGGTGCCAGTGGTGGTGGTGGTGCCAGTGGTGGTGCTAGTGGTGGCAGGTTCTGATAGTGGCAGTGGTGATGATAAGTGGTGCTAGTGTTGGTAATGGTGGTGGTATGGTGGTAGTGACTGTGGTGGTGTGATGGTAATAGTGGTGGTGGTGGTAGTGACTGTGGTGGTAATGGTGGTGACAGTGATTGTGGTGATGGTGATTACGGTGATGGTGATTGTGGGGATGGTAATTATGGTGGGCGATGTGATGGTGATGGTGATTGTGGGGATGGTAATTATGGTGGGGGATGGGGATGGTGATTGTGGTGATGGTGATTGTGGTGATGGTATGAGGGTTATTATAATCACAGGAAAGCACAAAATACTTAGATGTCAAACAAGTACTTGGAGAATGGGAAGTAATCAAGTTTCATCCGAGGAAGTGGAGGGCAGCTCCAAATCCTTGGATTGAGAGCCCGTTACCCTTGAAGGATGTTAATTGTCTGATGCAGCGCGTCATTAATAACACAATCACACAATCACCAATCATATAATCATCGTCTTGTACTGGTATTAATACTACAGACAAGCACCAGACGAGCCTGGCCCAAGGCCGGGCTCTGTGAGTAGAAAACTCTGGAAACTCATCAAAGGTATATTAGAGGTATACTTACTTTTTTATACTTAGTGTAAGTATAAGTGTCGTAAGTATAGTGTCCCGAGGTACGGGATACTAAAGTGTCCCGTACCATAGCTCGGTTGGTAGCGCACTCAGCTCACACACTGAGTGTCCGTGGTTCGATCCCCGATACGGGTGGAAAAATTAGGGCGTGTTTCCTTAAGACACCTGCTGTCCATGTTCACCTAGCAGTAAAATAGGTACCTGGGTGTTAGTGGACTGGTGTGGGTCGCATCCTGTGGACAAAAGTGACCTAAGTTGCCCGAAATGCTCTGCATAACCAGGAGCTTCCCATATAGTATGTCACTGATGTCAACTATGGTCTGTATACGTTGTATCATGTACTTGTAGAAGTAAACATTATTAGTATTACTTACAAACTTCAAAAACTCACTATAATATACTTACCTGTGGTTATGTTTTTATTTGTATCTTAATTTTAAACCACACAATTCTCATATCTTTACCACAGTCTCCAAAGGGTTTTTTTAATGTAGCCTGCCAATAAATTTCACTTTTAATTAAGAAAACAACACTTACTGTTTTACCACTTTGGTCATCATCCACCAATAAAGTGTTATTTGAAAAAAAGAAACACGTTCACCATCATTCACTCAGGAGCACATGTCACACCACCTCGTAATGATCATGAAGTGAACACAAATTATTATTAGCATGGTTATGTACTCAACCCATAAGAGAGAATGGAAGGTAATCAGGTTTGACCTGAATAAAGAAAGGAGAGCTCCAGTTCCCTGACTCAAGAGCTCATCACCAACATCAAGGCACCCCCCTTGAAGAACAATACTATATATAGTGGTTTCCCTGATGATATTCCTGTGAACAACCATTTATATAACCTCATCTAATTACTGTAATTATAACTACACATGGTTATAATTACTGACTGATAATGAGCATTAGAGAAGAGGAGGAGAATAAAACTAACAAAGGAAAGATGAAGACCCAGGAATATAAGAATAAATAAAAGTGAAAAGAGGAAGATGATCGCTGCACCACAACACACTTGGGTAAACAGCAGGAATTCAACCTACCCCACCTGAGCCCTGGCCCTGGCTCTGGCCCTGGCCTAGGGCCAGGCTGCCAGAGGAGGAAAACTCTCAAAACACTTCCTCTCTCAAAGGTATATCAAATGTTAGGTAAAGCTAACATTATGTTACACACACCTGCACATGACCATGGGCGATAAACCCACGTGGAGGCACAAATATGAAATATGAAGAATCTATATATTTCGACCTCCATCTGAGGTCCTCTTCAACAGATTCTCCTCCTCCAGATTCTCTCGAATTTCATGCTGTCACTGACAAGTGTTTACTACACTCATATTTGCATATGCAAATATATTTGCAAGTGTTCAACTGCATACGTTTTTTTTCGTAAGGATTACAAGAACACAATGATATTTTCCACGAAGGTTTTGATGGAAATGGACAATACATTCACTTATGACACTGTTGTTGAAGACGTTCCAGTACTAGGTCGTTCATCACTTCACATGTAATGTATTTAAAGTGATCAAGTTCCCACGATCACATGTGAATATATTCGTGTCCATTTTCCTTAAGTTGTTGGCAGTCTTGAACCTCCTTACCTGTAGTAGGTTTTCCCAATCGGGATGACGTCTACCATCAAGCATCAGACGTACTCCACTAACCAGAGTGTAAACATACATTTAACGCTCACTAATACATTCAAACAAGACCTGAGCGCTAATACATTCATTACTACAAGACCTATAAACACGCAAATATATCACCCACATGTATATTCAGAACAGAGCTATAAATATGAGCACGGTAGTGTACATTTGTAACACCAGCATTCATACACTTGTGCCCACTTTTCTTGAGCCATCAAGTGCAATTAAAAACATGCACAGCAGAATTTATTATTATTATTATATTTACGGGGGTTCATAAAGCGCCCAGGAAATGAGAAGAAGTCAGGTTTCCTTCAAAGAAAGGCAGGGTATACCTTTATACCTTTGATGGATTTTCAGAGTTTTCCCACTCCCGCAGTCCGGCCGTGGGCCAGGCTTGTCTGGTGTTTGCTTGGTCAACCAGGCTGCTGCTGCTGCTGCCGGCCCGCTGGCCCCCACAGCCATGACAACCTCGTTAATCTGGCACTCCCTCTTAAAAACTTCTACATGTGTTGCCGAAGTGTTTTTGATATCTTTCGAGTAGGATGTAGCTTGGAAACTGATACCGACAAACTGATTTAAACAGACACGTTGAGCAACCACTAGGACATATTTATTAGAAAAAGTTTCGGTCCTGGGACCTTGATCAAGGTCCCGAGACCGAAACGTCTAATAAATATATCCTAGTATTTGCTCACGTGTCTTTTTAAACCAAGATACAGCTGAAAAAAGTGAAAGTGTGAGGCAGCAGTTGAGGCTTCTCATCGTGTTACCATCCACCATTGTCTCCACACTATCACTAAGTTTCCCAACACTGCAAAATGTCCCCCGTAACACGCACGCAAGTCACCCTAAATGCCCCTTTCGTGTGGAGGAGTCAGTTCACGCGGGGAACAAAAACAAACCGCCATCTGGAAAATAAACAAGGAATTTTATTTATCTCTGAACGAGTAACCATTGGGAAAAAAATAAACTACTTAGTCTAGCCACTGAGCCAAAAAAAAAAAAAATTCAGTCTTTGGCCTCCTAGTTAGACCGTCCACTGGAAAACGAAATTCAAGGAGTCTAGGACACCTTAATTCAACTGCCAACTGGAAAACGAAATTCAATGAGCCTAGGACACCTTAGTTCAACAGCCCACTGTAAAACGAAACTCAGTGAGCCTAGAACATCTTAGTTCAAGTGCCCACTGGAAAACGAAATTCAATGAGCCCAGGACACCTTAGTTCAACTGCCCAATGAAAAATAAAACTCAAGAAGCCTAGGGTGCTTTGGCTAAGTCTTCCCAGGCAAGGTCATGAGTCTCCTGCAGGCAGGCTCGTTTAGAGGAAGGAGAAGCAGAAGAAATTCCCCACCCTTCCCTGTGCCCGAGATTTATTATAGTCATTTGAGAGTTAATAGTAGAGCTCCTAGCTTATGATAAGGGAATTCAGCTATAATGGTGGAGCGTAGGATGACTCTAACCCTTGATGTTGCCTTCTCACTTTCCTTGAAAATTGTCTTGCGATACATACCCTGTAAAGAGTGTGTTGCAATACATGTCTTGTAGAGTGTGTTGCAATACATGCCTTGTAGTGTCGTGTCAGTATCATATATACACTTGTTTAGTGTATCTTTATAAAGCTGGTCCCTTTGCGTGTGACGTCACGGTACCCGCTGACGTCAGAGGCTCAGCGCATGTGCACAGCCTATCATAGGCAGACTGCCTCACTACGTTAGACCTACAGGCGAGACAGAAGGTGTGCTGGACTCTCCTCTAATTACTGTAAATATACCGTAACCATCCAACAAGGAGTATCTTTGACCTCCTATATATCTCTCCCAAGACCCACACGACAGTAGAGTGTGTTGCAATACATGCCTTGTAGAGTGTGTTGCAATACATGCCTTGTAGAGTGTTGCAATACATGCCTTGTAGAGTGTGTTGCAATACATGCCTTGTAGAGTGTTGCAATACATGCCTTGTAGAGTGTTGCAATACATGCCTTGTAGAGTGTGTTGCAATACATGCCTTGTAGAGAGTGTGTTGCAATACATGCCTTGTAGAGTGTGTGTTGCAATACATGCCTTGTAGAGAGTGTGTTGCAATACATGCCTTGTAGAGAGTGTGTTGCAATACATGCCTTGTAGTGTTGCAATACATGCCTCGTAGAGTGTGTTGCAATACATGCCTTGTAGAGTGTGTGTTGCAATACATGCCTTGTAGAGTGTGTTGCAATACATGCATTGTAACTGTGTTGTGATGCATGTCATGAAAAGTGTGTTGTGGTACATGTCATGAAAAGTGTGTTGTGGTACATGTCATGAAAAGTGTGTTGTGGTACATGTCATGAAAAGTGTGTTGTGGTACATGTCATGAAAAGTGTGTTGTGGTACATACCATGAAAAGTGTGTTGTGGTACATACCATGAAAAGTGTGTTGTGGTACATACCATGAAAAGTGTGTTGTGGTACATACCATGAAAAGTGTGTTGTGGTACATACCATGAAAAGTGTGTTGTGGTACATACCATAAAAAGAGTGTTGTGGTACAATCCATAGAAAGTGTGTTGTATTACATGCCATGAAAAGTGTGTTGTGTTACATGCCATGAACACAGTGTTGTGTTACATGCCATGAACACAGTGTTGTGCTACATGCCATGAACACAGTGTTGTGGTACACTCCTCGTCCACTGGAGCTTCAGGTCTCACAAGTACAGTACAATTCAGTCATTACTGATGTTCCCACCATCTGGGGCCCCTTACCATCACCTCCAGCTCACTAATTACAAGGTCAGGGCTCAGGAATTTTGGTCAGGAACAAACCTTCCAGCTCGCAGAATAAAAACCACAATACAGGAACAATTAACGACCCACAAATTGGTCAACTAGACGACGTTTCGGCCCGTCCTGAGAAAATAAAAACCACAATACGATGGCTGGGACAATTCACAACCTGAGAGAGAAACGGGTGAAGTGGCAGACGCAGGGAAGGAAGGAGGTAATAACCAGGAATTGGAGCTAATCTTCCCTTCCTCGGATAGAAACTTATTTTCCCCAAAACTGAGCCACACAAGAGAGAAAAGCTTATGACGACGTTTCGGTCCGACTTGGACCATTTACAAGTCACACTGACACAAGACGATGAGGGAGCCAGTACGTATATACTATATTAGAGGAGGACAGGGACGGGACAAAGAGAGGAAGAAGGCAGTGGAGAAGTGGTGGAAGTACTTCCACTAAAATCATTACCTCCACCACGACTTCTCCACTTCCTTATTCCGTCCCCACTTTGTCCCGTACCTGTCCTCCTCTCCTATAGTATATACTGGCTCCCTCATCTTCGTGTGCTAGTGTGACTTGTAAATGTTCCAAGTCGGACCGAAACGTCGTCATAACCTTCTCTCTCCTTCGTGTATTTGTGTATTATTTCTAAAGTCTGGGTAGTTTTGAAGAAGTATTTTTCCTGATACGAAATAACAGTCTAAAGTTATTGCATCACGTGTAGAAATAACCATCTAGAAACGAATGGAAAATCAGCTTTCAACACCTTATTGCGAAAGAAGGCAGCAGGTGTCCAGAGCAGCTTTTCTTTCCACAGCTCTGCTTGAAGATTGTTGGACCAGAAAATCACCTTCACTTCTGAACAATCTGGTGCTGTAAAGTAAATCCCACACAGTCAGCTCACCTGACACTAACCTCCTGCTAGTTTGCGGGAGTCTTCTTTACCACCACACCATTATAAAAGAGCTGCAGCTGCTGCTATCCTTGTCAACCACTATTTTAAAACATTCTTCGTGTAATCAACGAAAATGGCCCAATGTAGAATGTCTTGGGAATGTTAAGTATGTACTTGTCTAACCTTCACATGTGCCACTCACCCCCACAAGTTAATCTCTAATTACAGGCTCAACAATGGAGTGTCTCGGAAGGGAGGCAGTCATCCAGCCACATGTAAACACTATGAGAACAAAGAACACGACGCATTGCGCTCCACACATTAAGGACGTTTACCCAGGGATTACCTAACATGGCTGGTGTGTTAGCTTTAACGCCTATCGATTACACTTGGGTCATTAAGGCTAGATACCACCTGACCACCACTCAAGAATACTCGAAGAATTAATATATATATGCCGAATAAGTATATATATCCTAGGTAGTAGGTTGGTAGACATCAACCACCCAGGGAGGTACTACCGTCCTGCCAAGTGAGTGTAAAACGGAACCCTGTAATTGTTTTACATGATGGTAGGATTGCTGGTGAACTTTTTTCTGTCTCATAAACATGCAAGATTTCAGGTATGTCTTGCTACTTCTACTTACACTTAGGTCACACTACACATTCATGTACAAGCATATATATACACACCCCTCTGGGGTTTCTTCTATTTTCTTACTAGTTCTTGTTCTTATTTCCTCTTATCTCCATGGGAAAGTTTAACAGAATTCTTCCTCCGTAAGCCATGCGTGTCGTAAGAGTCGACTAACATGCTGGGAGCAATGGGCTAGTAACCCCTTCTGTATACATTACTAAAGTTAAATAGAGAAATTTTTGTTTTTCTCTTTGGGCCACCCTGCCTTGGTGGGAAACGGCCGATTTTTTGAAAGAAAAGAAGTATATATATGCTGAATAATATATATATGGCGAATAAGTAAAACTTGTGATTTTGGCTTAAATAGAAAAGCTCTTCTTTCCGAATAAGGCAAGCGAAAATTTGTGTATCCAATAATTTCGCAAAAATCATTCTGAACCTAACAAAAAAAATATATTTCATTGTGTTTGTTTATTATTAAATTATTGTAAACGTATCTAAAATATATTTAGTTGGATTAGTCTAAATTAAATTGCGCTTGTTATAATAAGGTTAGGTAAGTTTTCTAAGATACTTTTGGTACAAAATTATTAATTTTTACATTAACATAAATTAAAAAAGTATATCTACGTATAAGAGAAAATTTTAGAAAGGACTTAATTTTAAACGAGTTCTTGCTAAGACCAGTTTTACCTATTCAGCAAGACATTATATATATATATATATATATATATATATATATATATATATATATATATATATATATATATATATATATACGTATATGCAAAATAACCACTGTGAGGAAAAAGTGAATTTCCAAGCGCTTTCGTGATTTCTCACATTATCAAGGAACTGTAAAAATAAAAGGAGAGCAGAAGGTTTATAAGCCTGAAATGTCACCTCACATATGATCTGACTCTACTGAACTGAAGAAGCCAGTGGCTGGCGAAATGCTACCACAATATTCACAAATATTGCACACGTGTCTCATTTTTTCAAGTATTACTTGTGTGAGAAAGTGTTTTCTTTTTTTAAATTATTACGTCTCTTCCTGACAGCTATTGTGAATGTATTGTGCAATGTGGTGTTGATAGCGGCGTCACCACATTGTTGGTGGTGCCTGAGTTAGCTATCATAAGTGAAGATGGCTTCCTACAAGCAGTCAGCGAGTGATACGAGTGAACGTTTATTGGTGCAGTTTGAGGTAATCAGTCCCTCAGACTGATTACCTCAAACTCCTTTTCTCTGTATTGGACTGATGAAGCCACTGGCGGGCGAAACGTTTCCACAATAAAGATTCCCAGATGTTACATGTCTCGTTGTTCAACATTTAATATACTAGTATTTTATTATATGTTTTTATAGGTTTATGTAACCTAGCGTAACCTAACCTTACGTAAGAAGAAGAAGAAGAAGAAGAAGAAGAAGAAGAAGAAGAAGAAGAAGAAGAAGAAGAAGAAGAAGAAGAAGAAGAAGAAGAAGAAGAAGAAGAAGAAGAAGAAGAAGAAGAAGAAGAAGAAGAAGAAGAAGAAGAAGAAGAAGAAGAAGAAGAAGAAGAAGAAGAAGAAGAAGAAGAAGAAGAAGAAGAAGAAGAAGAAGAAGAAGAAGAAGAAGAAGAAGAAGAAGAAGAAGAAGAAGAAGAAGAAGAAGAAGAAGAAGAAGAAGAAGAAGAAGAAGAAGAAGAAGAAGAAGAAGAAGAAGAAGAAGAAGAAGAAGAAGAAGAAGAAGAAGGTCTTTGGAGACTCATATATCCCAGCCCGCCCAGGGTACGACCCGGGTTCTGGTTATAGCATAAATCACATGGACTGATATTTTAGCTCAGTAATAGAAAGCAAGTTACAGACCGGTTACAGCCACCAATACAATACTGACTGGGAAAAAGGAATCAATAGAAGACAATAATAACTGACAATAACTTAAGAGTAAACAGCTGACAACAATACTCAAGAGTGGGTTGCCTCCCACTACTGTTGTCAAGTGTCCCCAGCCAATGTATAGAAAGCGGCAGCTGCCTTGTATCATTGCAAAATAATGTCAAGTTCTAAATATGACGCCCGAAAATATACATTTTCAGTGAGACGGAAATGACATAAATTTCCAGGTACACTTTACAAGTAGCGTAAGTTCAAGAGGAAACTCTAGGCAACATTTCGGTTCGTCATGAACCATTATCAACTTGTGAAATATCCTGGATGGACCGAAACGTTGTCTAGTTTCTCTTACAAACCGTGACTTTCATTCTTCAGTTCACAGGTATGTTGTACAGTTTTGTGAAGGTTAAGATAACCGCCTTCCAGCACACCAACTCAGTCTAGCACAAGTGATAATCGTGCTAATTTGAACGTTTCTGGTTAGATTCTGCAATATAGTTACCAGACGTATCTCGGCTAGTCTTTAAACTTGCGTATTTAAGCTCAAGTACGTTTTAAAAGATTTATGTGACATAATTCAACCTAACCTAACTTAAAACAAAGAAGATAGTATTCATAAATTTACTTAGGTACAGGTACACATAAGTACAATTATGATACATAGTTTAACACGTGTAAATTACCTACGTTATTTAGGTACAGGTACACATAAGTATAATTATCATACACAGTTTAACATGTGTACATTACCTAGGATAACCCGCCACTTACACTGGGGAGCCTCGTAAGAAACGAACGAATGTGGTGCGAATACGGTAGTTTCTAGTAATGTTTTCTGAGATTCTTCTTGCTAACCATCACTCTGTCTTCCCTGGCGGGCGACCACGCCACTCTAGTCACCACGTGATTGAAGAAACTGTTACTTATAGCAACACGCATGTCATCCCTGTAGGCACAGTTTGCTTCCTCCACATTTTCTCTTTGAACAAACCATTGTAAGACACTTCACCACCACTACCACTGTCACCCCCATTAATGCCGTAGGAAAAAAAACTTCTTACGGTAAAAAAAACTATCACAGAAAGCGAGCATGATGATAAAATAAGTGACCAGCGCAAAAAAACATAAGACTGGTTGCACACAGCAAGCCTTCATTTTAAATGATTAATCATCCAGTGAAGCCTACTACATATTCTGCACCCTGGTAGGATTGCTGACCTTTTCTGTCTGTCTCATGAACACGTAAGATGACAAACAAATATTACAAACACCTGTTTACAGTATATACATTGAGTATGCACTTACCCTTACTTTGTATGTAAATGGTTCAGAGAACCGACAAGTTGATAAATTAGACACATGTGCAACACTTACGTATCTTTACTGAGGAAACGGTCACGTCCTTGCAAGGACGTTCCCTGTGACCGTATTTTCTTGGACCTCTTCCTCTTTTCTGCATCATTGGAAGCTTCTGATGAAGTATTGATTTCAACACAAAAGGCCTAGCGCTCTCATTCATATATATATATATATATATATATATATATATATATATATATATATATATATATATATATATATATATATATATATATATATATATATATATATATAAACAATAACGTGCCTTAGACACTAAACGTTGACAAAACCAAACGAAAGTTTGGCGGGCGGGCTGAGGCGGTGTGGTTCAAACCCCCCTCCTCACAAGGTAGGTAAACACACATACGAGCAAGGAAAACAAGCCACGTGTTCCCTCAAAACCCCACTTGGCCCAGACAAAGCGACCAATGGTTGCTCACTTCCTTTCTCTGGTAACTTGGTGAACCCACAACCATCGGTAATGGTCGCTTCCCTACCTCACTTGTCCTTAGATACAGGCACGGAAATCTCCGTCAAGCTTACGTACACGTATGTACACCCTCCTACCCAATTATCTGTATGTGCACCTCCCTGCCATCTATGAGCAGCCAAGTATAAATAGGGAACCATATTTTTAAGCATGTATCTCTTTTGGTACGAGAATGACCACCTACCACTTTCTCTCTTACCTACGTCTCTTTCTTATCTACCTCTCTCTCATACCTACCTCTTTCTCTGCTACTTATCTCTCTCTGTTACCTACCTACCTCTCTTGCTTCTGTCTCTCTCCTACTTATTATGATTGAACCTAATAACCAGACATACAGCGTCCTACTTACACCAGTATTAGTCATGAGGAACCAATAGATCCGAAAGGGACACATCGCTTTTAACAAACGTAATTTCACATTACTATATTTAATAAACGTATCGTCAAATTTAAAGGAAGGAAAAAATAGATTTAGAATGAATATAGGGAAGTACTTGTTTGGCAACAGAGTTGTTGATGAGGGAACAACTTCCAGGTAGCGTCATTAAGAAAAGAACTTTGGGTAGCTTTAAATATATTTTAGACGGCCATATGAGTTGGCGTGGGTAGATGAGAGTTAGACCTGCCTAGCATGGGGCAGTAGGCGGGGACGTCGATCCCCGGAATACCCTCCAGGTAATGTGATTTACTTTAGTTCTTTAGGTTACATTCCCCAGGGTGCGACCCACAACACTCCAGTCTAGTACCTCCCTGGAGGGATTTCCGGGGGTCAACGCCCCCCGCGGCCGGGTCCATGACCAGGGACTAACTTCTAGGTTTTTACTTACTGCTTGGTGAACACCTGCTAGGCGTGCCCATATGTCTCGCTCCTCCCAAAACTGAACCCAAGTCTTTTCCTTTGAGCTGAACACTGTACCACTGAGCTACGAGGTACCACGATCCATAAACGGAGGTGTAAATCAGTAATGCTCTCACTCTAATACACGGAGAGCATAACTTAAATATTTAAGATTCTGTTCTCGACGCCAGTGTTCAGATTCGTTGCATGGTGAATGTCACACCTGTACTTGATGAAGGTCACATCTAACAAAGTAACTAACTAGTTCTGGTACATATCACTCGATAACGTCACACCTAAGAAAACAACTAACTAGCTTCTGGTACATATCACTCGATATAAATTATATCTAACAAAGTTACACCTAATTAGTGACAATATATAGGATATCCATATGGGTATCATCTTATCCCAGGCTCCACTATCATGTAGTGATCCTTCCTTTATCAAATGTGACGTAAAACCAGCTGGCCTGGGTAGGCCAGCGGATGCTCAAACAGTGTAAGTTTATTCAGATAAAGGTACACATAAATACAATTACATAAATTATCATATATGGCAGCATATGTAGATTACCCAGGATAACCCAAAAAAGTCAGACAAAGTGACATATTTCCATTAGTGTCCTTGACCTCCATTAACGACTGGTCATGTGATTGAGACCTGTGTCTGGAGAGACTTGTTTCCTGACGAACAAACCGCTACCACCAGGTGCCTATCAGCTGTCAGCGGTGGTCAATAAGTTGCTTCATCAAGGTGGCGCCAGTATGACATTAAGCCTAAGTTGCTGATAGCCACCGCGGCAGACCTCTGGGCTCTGCGTCATACAACGACACTCATCTTAATCTCTCGCTCCATCCTCTTAAGAAAATCTTGAAGTAATGCCACGTTGCAGAACAAGCTCTTGTTGGGACATCGTCTCACTGTTAGAGCTTTATCAAGTCATATACCTAGATAATACACGATAGTTCTTAAGGTAAAAGTAGATAGTTCTCAGCAGATAACCTCGGTGTGGACTTCCAAGTTCTGTACTATCTTTCCCACGTACGGAGTGAAACGTTGGCTTAGTTGGTAGCACGCTCAGGTCATATATTGGGGGAGTCTTGGTTCGATCCCCGGCACGGATGGAAACTATATGTATGTTTCCTTACACCTGCTGCCCCTGTGTTAGTCGACTGTTGTGGGTCGCATCCCAGGGTGGTAGTAGTATACCTGGAGTCGCTTCCGGAGGTCACAGCCTCGGCGGCCCGGTCCCAGACCAGGCCTCCTAGTTGCTGGCCTGATCTATCAAGCCGTTAGTGCCCGCCAACTGCAATCCAACGTATGCAGCACAACCCGAAACTGTTTTAGGGAAGGATGCCTTACACAGGGCTGGGCTTAGAAATGAACCGAGGTAGGATAACAGATCTTAGCTTGTAAAACTGATGTATGGAAAAAAAAAAAGCTTTGTAACATCCTGGAGTTTATTGGAGGGTGTTCTGGGGGTCAACACCCCGGTGTAACAGGACCTGATCAACCAGGCTATTACTGTTGGCCGCACGTAGTCCAACGTACGAACCACAGCCCGGCTGATCGGGTACTGACTTTAGGTATCTGTCCAGCTCCCGTTTGAAGTCAGCCAGGGGTCTATTGGTAATTCCCCTTATGCCCGGTAGGAGGTTGTTAAACAGTCTTGGGCCCCGGACACTTGTGTATAACACACGTATTTCTTGGGATAAGCCAGACTGGTCAGGGATCAGGCCGTGTAAAATAAACACAAATGCTGTATAATGCGATCCTTTATTGACTACGTTTCGCCCATACAACATCTGCGTCTGTTTTTCCATCGTGTCGGTATTTTAAACCATTTATCTCCACAAACAGGTATATTTTATTATGTAATATGGTACAGAAAGTTTACAGGATACGAAGATTTCAAATGTAAAATACACAAGGTTTGAAGGTGACAGACATATTTCCGTAGGTCCTCCCTCAGGAGGCGACCCACAACAGTCGGCTAACATCTAGGTACCTATTTATTGCTAGATGAAAAGGAGCAGTTACGAGAAAGAGGGATGGGGATAGAAAGGGAGGGACGGAGAAAGAGAGAGATGGAGGGAGAAAGAGAAGGATGGAGAGAGAAAGGGATGAAGGGAGAAAGAGATGAAATAAGAGAGGAATGAACTGAGAAACAAAGGGATGTCGAGAGGATGAAAGAAAGAGATGAATGGAGAGACGGATGGAGGGAGAAAAAGAAAGATAGACGAATAAATGTGTAGAGGATGAGAGAGAGGTAGAGTGAGAGACAGATGGAGAGAGTGTGGGTATGGAGGGGAGGAAGTAGCGAGGCAGGACATGATGAATGGAGAGTGTTAGCATGGAGGGGTAGGAGAAGGGAGAGTATAAACAAGGAAGAGAGGGAGGGGAAGATGGGGGGAGGGAGGCCACAGGAATGTAAATGAGTGAAGGTGGTGGAGGAGGATAAGGGATACCTCCGTCACCAGGTCACCGCCCCCTCACCCACCCCCGCAACACCAGGTCACCGCCCCTCACCCACACCCACAACACCAGGTCACCGCCCCTCACCCACCCCACAACACCAGGTCACCGCCCCTCACCCACCCCCGCAACACCAGATTCACCGCCACTCACCCACCCCGCAACACCAGGTCACCGCCCCTCACCCACCCCCACAACACCAAGTCACCGCCCCTCACCCACCCCACAACACCAGGTCACCGCCCTCACCACCCCGCAACACCCGGTAACCGCCCCTCACCCACCCCCGCAACACCAGGTCACCGCCCCTCACCCACCCCCGCAACACCAAGTCACCGCCCCTCACCCACCCCCACAACACCAGGTCACCGCCCTCACCCACCCCCGCAACACCAGGTCACCGCCCTCACCCACCCCCCAACACCAGGTCACCGCCCCTCACCCACCCCACATCACCAAAGGGCACCGCCCTCACCCACCCCACATCACCAGGTCACCGCCCCTCACCCACCCCACAACACCAGGTCACCGCCCCTCACCCACCCCGCAACACCAAGGGCACCGCCCCTCACCCACCCCGCAACACCAGGTCACCGCCCCTCACCCACCCCACAACACCAGGTCACCGCCCCTCACCCACCCCACAACACCAGGTCACCGCCCCTCACCCACCCCCCAACACCAGGTCACCGCCCTCACCCACCCCCAACACCAGGTCACCGCCCCTCACCCACCCCACAACACCAGGTCACCGCCCCTCACCCACCCCCACAACACCAGGTCACCGCCCTCACCCACCCCACAACAAGGTCCGCCCTCACCCACCCCCACAACACCAGGTCACCGCCCTCACCCACCCCCGCCACACATCTCGCACAAAGAATTAGATACTCGTGTAAATCTGTACGTTTCCTGGTTACTCTCAGCCACCGCCTTGCCAGACGTGTAGCTCCTCTTTTATTTAATTTCGACAGCATTTATACAACGAGAGGCGTATTTCAGCGTATATACGATGAAAGTTTACTATAATCCCTATTTTAGGTTTTAAAGTAGTCTTGACTGATGGTTATCAGGTTACGTAAGCTTACTGTAGTCTTGAGGCTTTAAACCCAATTAACAATTTTATTTGTTTATTTGTGGTTAAACACGTAAATATTGGTTTATGTAACGTAAATTAACATGAACCAAATAATATTGGCTGGTTTACATGCGTTGATTAATGTCTCACTCAAGCCACGCCACTAAAGTCTCAACCCTCACACACACACACACACACACCAGTTGTACCTACACTACAACCTTCACACACATCATTAACTATTCACACCAACACACGAAGGTAAGGGAGGCAGTATATATACGAGAGAAGGGCAGAAACGGGGGAAAAAGTAGACAAATAAAATAAGGAAGTGTATTGTTCCATTCACGGTATTGTGCCTTTATATTCTTTAATTCCTGGGATTAAGAGACCTTTGAAGAGTGAGGTGCCTAGGACGGGTGGGAGTTGCAAGTGAGCAGTGTGTGAGGGCAGTAGTGAGCAGGAAGCATCAGAATATAATGGATAAACACTGCAGAATGCCTACTGGCCAAAACTAGGCAGGTCCTTTTCAAACCCAAACCCATTAACAAAAATATCTGTTCAACCCATTTTCAATGCTACCCAAGGAATAAACTTTGCTAACCCTATTAACTGATGGGCAAGTCCCACTCAAACCCAACAACCCACTAGCTTACTATTACTAACATTTCTTAAATACCTTTAATTAGACCATAAACCTTTACTCCACTCACATTCTAATGTACACACACACCTAATGTACACCTGCACCACGAAAAATATACACTTGTACACACGTGCACACAGTGTGGAGGCAGGATCCATACATAGCTTTAAGGAGATGTATGATAAAGCTTATGGAGCGGGTAGAGTGACCGAGTAGCGGCCAGTGAAGAGGCAGGGCCAGGAGCTGTGACTCGACCCTGCAACCACAACTAGGTGAGTACAACTAGGTGAGTACAACTAGGTGAGTACAACTAGGTGAGTACAGTGTCAGGAAGTGGAACATCCTGGAGAGAGATGTAGTGGAGGCAGGATCCATACACAGCTTTAAGAAGACATACGATAAGCTCATGGATCAGGGAGAGAGTGGACCTAGTAGCGATCAGCAGAGTCGGGGCCAGGAGCTGTGAATCGACCCAAGCAATCACAAAAAGGTGAGCACACAGATGAAAAGCTCGCTGGTATTATATACCTTATATGTCATTTACATCTTCACTGAAGAGGGAACTTAGCGGGTTCCCATGTTGTTCTCTAGGAGCCCAGGAAAACAAGTCTGGACCCGGGCACTTACTTTGCTTGAATCGATCTACCTGCTTAATAAACAAGCCTCCAGTGACTGTAATGTCACTTAATTTGTTTTCATCAGACCAATACAAAATATTTATCAGTAAGCTACCCAGAGGTAGAGCTAGAGCTAGAGAGAGAGATTTCATCAGTTTAAGACTCACAAATAAAACAGAGACGAGCTGGTGAGCTAAACTTTGAACTGGATACGGGTCCTTGCGGTCTTAAGACCGGCTCCTGGCTTCGGTTCCTGCCGCAGATGCCGCCGCAAGCTGCCCGCATCCCTCACACAAATTCCCGCAGTTACAGCCCTCTTTTCCTGTTTTAAAAAAGATGAGCATTCGTCTCCTTGCCCAGCTCAAACCCGCGATGCTCTCGTGTGCGCGGTAAAAACCTACAGCGTGTCCTGCAAGTAGGTATCCTGTAGCCCGTTCTTCAACATATCCTGCCTGAAGGAGAGCTTCAAGAATGTTAGGTAAATGCACAGAGGTGCAAGTAATGTTACTAGAGCAGACAAAATAAATGCAGTAGTAATTTTAAAAGAAACTGATTATCAAAGTAAATGAATAATCTCTTAGATGATACAGATACTTATTCCAAACTCAAAAAGAATCCCTTAGATTCAGTTAACAACTTTGCCAAGATCCTGGAGAGCAAAACGTTGCCACGGTAAAACGTCACATTAATTGCACGTGTGTCCATCTACCTAATATTTTGTCGGTAATTCTACAATCATTAAACTTCATGAATATTTGAACGTGGTTGTTTCTTCCATGCCAGACGTGTGATTATACACGTAGCTGGATTATACACGTAGCTGGCAGTCAACTGATACTGGTGGCGGTATTTTGTTTGTCCCAAGGGGAAAAATTTAACTTGAAACGAGAATCTTAGACACGTGATGACCCACTCAGTGGAGGTCTTGGTTACTTGTAGATTGTTAAGTAAAAGGAGATATATGCAACATTTTATTGTGGTAACGCTTCGCTCTACAGGAGCTTGTCAAGCTGTTATCTGTAGGTTACCTGTAGTCGCTTCCGGAGGCCACCGCCCCCTGGGCTCGATCACAAAACTGACTTCCTGGTTGCTGGCCTGATCGATAAAGCTGTTGCACCACAATCCGGCTGATCAGGAACTGATTGGTTATTTGATAAGACAACTTCCGCTACCGCACTGTGACCCCCCCCCCCACCCGCTCTGACATTAAATATCACATCACAAAATGTGGCATTTAAGTTCCTCCACACCACTTGCTTAACTGATAATTGTTCCGTAAATATATTTCTTTAAACACAGTGCTACTGAAATATACAGAGAAAGGAAAATGGACGGGGGATGGGGGTCGAACCGCGGCCTGTAAACTGACAGTCCGACGCACTACTGTCTTCACCACCAGGCCGCAGGTCGCTCCCCAGTCCATCTTTCTGTTCATTCACTGACAGTTTTTTTTTTTACAACTAAATCTGTGTTCATACACATAAAAAAATAGAGATTAAAAAGAATTATGAAAACACACACAACTGAGGTCTGAGTCTCCTCACTCCTCTACCAGTAGATATCTACCTAGAGTCTCCCTGGGGGTCTCAACGCTCCCTTCACTGAGCTGTCATCACTTGACTCACCCATGTCAAAAATAATTTCCTATTTCTTATGACAAACAGAATACCCCACAACTCTGTCTTCTCAAGCTCCCCACACACTCTTCAGTCCTCCCTCTTTCTTCACATTTCCACACCCCATCCTCTCTCTCCCTCACAATTCTTCCACCCCCTCTCTTTCCCTCCACACACTCTTCCAGCCACTCTCTCTCTCCCTCCCCACACTCTTCCAGTCCCTCTCTCTCTCCCTCCCCACACTCTTCCAGCCCCTCTCTCTCTCCCTGCACACACTTTCCATCTGCTCTCCCTTACGGTTGTAGCCTTGAAAAGTAGTGTAGTATTGGTAGGCCTGTACACAACACAATACCCATCTCTTCGTGGACACGAAGCAGAACAAGAGAATGTCAATCACTGGACCTGCCAGGTGGTTGGTGCGTTGGTCATCTACCTACCCACCCTATCCTCCCTCTGTTCCTTGATGCTGCCGAAGGGTTCTTGATTTATGAAAAGGGAACTATGCTCCCCTCCCTTGGATCAACTCTGTATTACCTCCACTGGTTTAGCTCTTCCCCATAAATATATTACCTATCCTGCCTCGATTCAAATCAGATTACCTCACATTTCCCAGAGACTGTATGCACCTTTGATGAGTTTCGAGTCTTTCTACTCCCGGATCGTCTGGTGCTGGCCTGATCAACCAGGCTGTTGCTGCCGGTGGCCCACTGCCCCACATATCCATCACAGCCTGGTTGATCTGACACCTGGTGAAGATACTTATCCAGTTTTCTTATGAAGACTTTTACATGATCCCTACAAAAAATGTGGAAAAAGACACTTATGTAAAGTTCAGGGCATTTATTAGAGGAAACGTTTCGCTACGAGTGACTTCAGTGGCTGAAGAAGTCACTCGTGGAGAAACGTTTCCTCTATAACTGCAATAACCGTGTTGTTGTCAAACATGGAGCCCTCCAGCCTGCCCACGTTAAAACAGCCCAGCTCCTACTGCTACAAATACACGGAATTTCAAAGACACTTTTAACTCTTCTTACAAGATGTTTCGCCCACTGTGAATAAAACGTCGTATAATAGCTTTTCCCCACTAAAAATATTCTTTAAATTACCGCTCGTCAGCTTATATCTGTGTTTATCTACAAAAAAAAATAATAGAGTTACGAGTTTTTCTACTTCAGTAGCCCGGCCTTAGGTCAGGCTCGTCATTTTATAAAATACCAAAATACATGCTGTCATATTTAACATTTTCAACACATTAACAAATCTTTATTAATAAATCAGAGTCGGAAACGTTTGAACAATGGCGGCTAGCAATAGATTTTATGAAAATTAAAAAAAAAAATTTATACTAAAATAATATGTAATTATATATTAAGTGGTTTGCGATGGCTGGCCATGCCTCAAAGGCTACTGTTTAATCGCAAAAATAAAAAGGAAAATGCTTATAAAAGGTCTTACAACAGATGGCGGGAAGTGGAGTGGGAGAGACATCCGGTGGTGTTGGTGATAGTCGTGGGTCACTACCACCAACACTAGAACAGCAGCACCACCAGGACCAACTCCAGCACCAGCACTACCACCAACAACAATAATACCACCACCATCAACAGCACCAGGCAGGTAAAGTGAAGTAGTAGAGACGAGAAAGTAAGATACGTTGATTAAGCTTATGTTTAGAGACCTTTATCTACCACCACTGAACAACAATACTAGACACAATATGATTACCAGCGTCATCTTAACAGATACAGTACTCTGAACATTAATATTCCTCTCCTCATAATACTGTGAACATCAATACTCCTCACAATACTGTGAACATCAATACTCCTCACAATACTGTGAACATCAATACTCCTCACAATACTGTGAACATCAATACTCCTCACAATACTGTGAACATCAATACTCCTCACAATACTGTGAACATCAATACTCCCACAATACTGTGAACACCAGTACCAGCAGCAGTCACAATATGATTACCATCATCATAGCAAGAGATACAAAACTTTGAACATCAATATCCTTCTTCTCACAGCCACAAAATAATCACACTGCCTAATTAAACAGACGTATTTTACTTGGAGAAAGTTTTACTAAAGAAATTGGTAAAATTGAAATACTGGTTGTCATGTTATAATTTATGAATGCCTCATCCGATCAGCTTCAAACCTTCATCGTGGATACACAAATACCTGCACATCACTGATCTTAGGTTGTGTAGGCGCCAATATGTCAAATTTTACTTAAAAAATGACGATAACCATTGTGTTAGGCTAAGTACAAATTTTGTCAATTTATTAATATAGTAAACTGGGAATTGTTGGACTGCGAATGGTAACTGGAAGATGACTCTTTTGCCTGGCTTCAAACTTTTTGTTTTTTTAAAGGAAGTTTCGAACTGATTTTGGGTTCTGTAAACTTGTGTAAGACTGGATTGATTTTGGGCTGTGTAGGGGCTAAATTTTTTATTGAAAATTTTAAGGAAATTGGAATGTTAATTTTCATGTGGTAATATTCGAATGCTTGATTCAACTGTCTCCACACCTTCCACTGCAACTGTCTCCACACCTTCCACTGCAACTGTCTCCACACCTTCCACTGCAACTGTCTCCACACCTACTGCAACTGTCTCCACACCTTCCACTGCAACTGTCTCCACACCTTCCACTGCAACTGTCTTCACACCTTCCACTGCAACTGTCTCCACACCTTCCACTGCAACTGTCTCCACACCTTCCACTGCAAATGTCTCCACACCTTCCACTGCAACTGTCTTCACACCTTCCACTGCAACTGTCTCCACACCTTCCACTGCAACTGTCTCCACACCTTCCACTGCAACTGTCTCCACACCTTCCACTGCAACTGTCTCCACACCTTCCACTGCAACTGTCTTCACACCTTCCACTGCAACTGTCTTCACACCTTCCACTGCAACTGTCTCCACACCTTCCACTGCAACTGTCTCCACACCTTCCACTGCAACTGTCTCCACACCTTCCACTGCAACTGTCTCCACACCTTCCACTGCAACTGTCTCCACACCTTCCACTGCAACTGTCTTCACACCTTCCACTGCAACTGTCTCCACACCTTCCACTGCAACTGTCTCCACACCTTCCACTCCAACAGTTTCAGAATGCAACTTTTGGTCAAACTCAAACTGAAAGTGCTGGCCTGCTGGTATATTTTGACTTTAAACTGCGTCAAGAGGCACTTGTCCTGTTTCCTGACGATCCTAACCTAAACTTTCCAAAGTATTGCATCTTTAGTTAAAAATACGAATTGCTGGCTGTTTGGGTATCAACAGGTTATTTTAGTTTAAGAAATTGGGATATTTTCCATGTGATAACTTGTTAATGCCTCTTCTGATTGGTTTTAAATCCTCCGTTGATATATCTTACTTTTGGTGAGTTCAAGCGTTTTTCTACTCCCAGAGCCCGGCCTTAGGCCAGGTTCGTTTGGTGCTTGCCTGGCCAACCAGGCTGTTGCTGCTGCTGATCCGCTGACCCATCACAGTCTCAATGCTGACATTTACCTATATCAGAAACTTATGACTCGTTGTACTATTCCTTTTGTTGTAAAGTTACAAGCTAATTGAAATACCCTTAAAAATATAAATTACATAATATATAAGTGGTTAGTGTTATAAAAAATATCAATCTAAGTGGTTATTAAGTGGTAAGGAAGCCTCTTACACCCCTTGCCAACGAAAGGAAGAGTCAAAAGTATCAATCTAAATATTTGATCACTTAAGTGGAGGCTAAGGCGAATAACTAATTTTATCTATTAACTAACTCTGCCAAGGGTAAAGGGTGTCACATTCGTTCACCTTGGTATTTACTCCACTGAGAAAGAACTATACGGGTACTCCTTTCTAGCCTAGCGCAGTATCCAAAACACGTTATTATTATTATTATTATTATTATTATTGTTTATTAACAGAAGCAGCACCATTATTAATAAATGTTTATATAATTAATATTAGTGGTGTTTGAATTAGCTTTTGCCTGGCCCTCCTTGACATGCAAGAGAGGAGAGGCAAGGTTGCATCGTGACTTGCCCTACCCCCCGGGGAACTGACGTGACCCCAGCCAGCATAACATGATACACCCTTCCTCGGGTATCTCTCTCTCTCAAACACACACAACCACATACAGGTGAGTACACACAATACCACGTTGTAATGGTGTAGCCACTATGAAACAGGAACAACCTGTCGGTATTGTATACCATTTTGATATTCACTCTGTCAGGAACAACCTGCGCTGTAAACCCATGTTGCCCAAAATTGTTGCAATTTTTGGGGGGAGAAATTTTAGAAAGTGTGTCAATTTTTTTCTAGGAATAAATTGAGAATGCTTTTTCTGAACGATTTGAGCCTGGGGGTATACAATTGCAATTATACATGTGTTTAGCAGAAACCGGCCTACCAATCTATCCTCATGCCTCCTCACACCCGCCACAATCTATCCTCATGCCTCCTCACATCCGCAACAATCTATCCTCATGCCTCCTCACACCCGTCACAATCTAGCCTCGTGCCTCTTCACACCAATCTTTTCTCGCTGCTATCTAGCCTCGTGCCTCCTCAAAACAATCTTTTCTCGCTGCTATCTAGCCTCGTGCCTCCTCAAAACAATCTTTTATCGCTGCTATCTAGCCTCGTGCCTCCTCAAAACAATCTTTTCTCGCTGCTATCTAGCCTCGTGCCTCCTCAAAACAATCTTTTCTCGCTGCTACCTAGGCTACAGACTAGTGGCCGAGAATAAAGCGTCGAGTCTATCGTGGAGAGATTAATCAACCAAGCATGACAGAAAACCCACTATTAACAACCTGTGACCTGTTTCGGGAATTTTCCCACTCCCGTGAAGAGGCCCTGGTCCAGGCCTCCCTGTTGATCGCCTGGTCAACCAAGTGACGCTTAGGCTGTTGCTGCTGGCGGTCAGCTGGTCCACATATGTATCAAAACCTGGTTGACTGACACACCACGAAAGTAATAATCAAGATAAACAACCAGTGTTCTTGTGCTGTCACAAAGTCGTGACAATTTCAAGAGTAGATGTTACAAGGCCCAAGAGACGAGAAATCAGTAACGCCAGAGTGTAATCTCTGAGGCGGGGGTCAGGAGTCAGGTCTCGACCCGAGCAAACACTGGTGGGTAAGTTCAACTCGGTGATTATATATCACAATAATACTGGTCGTTTGTCTTTTCTAATAGAATTTTTTGTCATTTTTACCTTGTGAACTTGTCAGGTAAAGGTCAGGTATACGTTTCAAATTGCTGGAAGAACAAGCTGCTTCTGTCATACCTGCGACCGGTTTCTATAGCTTTTCCATGACTAACTAACCAGACTTGCTATTAGCTGCCCGCAAGCCTAGTAGCCATCACAACCTGGCTGATCTAGAAATTTTAACCCGTAATGGTTCAGTTTCGTTTTGAAAATTTAATCTTCTATGTAGTGGTAGCAGTTGAGGGGTGTGTTCACCTTCATGGCACCCTTTCACAGCCACGATCAATACACTACACCTGTAGGTAGCACAACATAACACTTACACTCAACCCCCTTTCCCACACGCATATATGCATGCATAAATAAATATACACGCTTATGCTGCAACCCGCTTGATCAAGCACGTTTAAAAGCCTAGAACTTCCAAAAGTTTAAAATCAGACTAGTTCCTGGGCTGACAGAGTGCAGAATAATCAACACTGGATATAATTTTAAAGGGGCGGACTGGTAAGCCAACGGAAAGACCTCGGTCAGATGGCCAAAAGCTCCAGCTGTGGGTCATCATACAACTAAGACCCGCGTCAGGAAACACTTGTCCTGTTTTCTGACAACCCTAACCTAACCTAAGAACCTGACGACTCTCGAATACAGAACTATGGAAGATATAATCACGACATACAAGATACTCATAGGAACTGTGCACTGATAAGGACACAGAAAAGGGAAGACCAGGGATAAAGGAGCAGATGGAGGCTTAAAACAGTTAACTCACAGGGATGTTATAAACTACTTTTTTTGTAAGTGTCAGAAATAATAAGGAAGTTGAAAGAACTAAATGTGGTGAAGGAAAACTTCATACACAGCTATAAGAATAATAAGGAAGTTGAAAGAACTAAATGTGGTTGGTGGAAACTTCATTCACAGTTATAATAGCAATTATAAAAGGACTCAGAGGCCAGAAAATATTAATGAAGGGCGAGTAATCCCTTTTTTTAACCGATTAAAACTGGATACATCAGCAGTGTGTTGCAACTCATGAAAAACACACACACGCAACACCTGGGTATAATTTTGTCTATAAAGAATGGCTTACAACAACAATGGAGAGACAAGATAACAATATACAAAATACTCAGGGAGGAATTTATAAAGTAGACAGGAATAGGCTGTTTGAGATGCAAGAAACAGGAATTCAGGGGCACCGCCATATATAGTTTTAAGAGTAGGTACGAGGCTAAGAGGGAGTGAATATGAAAAGTGGCAAGCTAAGAGGCAGGACCAGGAGCTGAGAATCGACCACTGCAACCACAAACAGGTGAGTACAAACAGGTAAACACACACACACACATACACACACCCGCACACACACACCACATGGTAACTAACCACACACACACACACACACGCACACACTACGCACACACAGAAACACACACCCGCACACATTACACACACACACAACATCCGCCTCACACACCACCACTCACCATTGTCACTCCTGACGCAGTCATTACCTCCCAGCCAGTGTGACATCACCAGTGACGGTCAACGGGTAATTATAATCTCTGCCGGATCCTGAAGGGGCAGTCAACATGCAGCTCCCACACTACGCACCCTTAGAGGATGGGGGCTGTCTTGATGCCGCTGAAGGGCTCTTGGTCATGGAATTGGAGTTAACCTCCCTTTCCTAACACAACAAAGGGGGGAAAGACGAGACTACTAAACTAGCTGGATTAACAAAAGCAATGGGACCAGACAACATATCTCCGAGGGTGCTGAGAGAGGGGGAAGAACCATTAAGTGATTCAAATGAATAGGTCTTCAACTAATCTTTCCAAATCAAGGCAGCTGCCGGAAAATTTAAAAAAGGCAAATGTAGTCCTCTTTCTTAGAATCCCAAACCAGCATCTCTTAACATACATGCTGTCAAACGTCTGGAGAAGAAAATAAAGGAATACTGGAGCACTTGGAGAGAAGATTGTTCGCAGAAAACCAGCATGGAAACAAACCACGGAACGAGTGGGGGTTTGAACCCATGGCGAGTGAGTCCTAAAACTCGAGGCCAGTGCGTAAGCCACTCGGCCAACTGGACTCGCTCGCCATGGGTTCAAACCCCATCCGTTCCGTGATTTGTTTACAATCGTGTTATTACGATTTCGTGAACCAGCATGGATTTAGGGACGGAAAATTATTCTTAAAAGATTGTTAGAACTTTATAATAGTCACAACGTTAAAAAAAAAATAGACAATGAGGCCTGGTCATAAATCGGGCCGCGGGGACGTTGATCCCCGGAATGTCCTCCAGGTAGGTAGACTCCTCCAGGTAGGTAGGGCTAGGCGGATTGCATGTTCTTAGCAGGTAAGCATTTGGTACAGCAGAACACCAGAGAACACTCCAGAAATTATTAGAGAGGGCAGAGTTAAAAGACAAGAGTGCTCCAATGGATCAGGGAGAACATATATGCCAAGAAGGCAGAGTAACACCAAGGAATGAGACATCAGAATGGGGAGAGTAACAGCTGTTAATATACGAAAATGAACTACCAGAGAATTGAGTCCTATTTATCACTGCTTCCTGATGATGTAAAGCCAATGACAAGAAAGAACAGGAAATAACAGTGGTAAAGTCCGGAGAGACCTCAGTAGACCGCAGACGTGGTCAAATAAGTTCAATCCCAACCAATTCAAGGTCAGGCGAATTGGAGGTGAGAATAGACCGGACACAGTACAGAATGGTAGGAGAGAAATTGCAAATGTCAGTAAAAAAAAGGATTTGAGAGTAAATGTAGCAAATCGACAGAACAACATAAACTGTATAACATCAGTGGCATATGTAAGATTAGCAAACCTCAGAAAAGCATACAGGAACTTGTACCAAAAAAAAAAAACTTTCAGAAATTTTATAAATGATAGATCAACCACCGAGTCTACAGCCCCAGCATGGATGCAGCCCCAGCATGGATGGAGCCCCAGCATGGATGGAGCCCAAACCTAGTCAAACGTGTGGAGACGCTCGAGAAGTTCCAAAGGTTTGCAACAAGACAAGTACAAGAACTGAGAGAAATGCACTATGAGGGAAAGCTAAGAAATTAAACCTGACGACCTTAGCGGAGAGAACAACTAGGAGAGACATTATTACGATATACAAAATCTTAAGAGGACTTGATAGAGCAGCTAGGTTAGGGGACAGAGGTGGAAGGTGATGACAGATAACATAGAGACGTAAGGAACTGTTTCTTAGTCAGGATGATTGAAAAATGGAATAACCTGGATGAGGCATTTGTGGAAGCAAACTCAATACACAGCTTCAAGAGTAGATATGACAAGGCCCAAGAGTACAGAAATCAGTAATGCCTATCAAGGGAATCTAAGAGGCTGAGCCAGAAGTTGTCTCAATCACCGAAAACACAATAACACCTCGGCAGCACACACACACACACACACACACACACACACACACACACACACAAGGTGCAACACACCACACAAGGTGCAACACACCACACAAGGTGCAACACACCACATGCTGCAGCACATTCCCGCTCACCTATGTGCAATAATAGAAGTATAATGAGACCCTTTATGCTTTTCCTGTCTCATAACCCATTTATTAAACTTTCTGGCATTTGATTCATACTGTGACAGTTATTAAAATGTGTGCGTGTGTTTGTCTGCCAGCCAGTAGCAGCTTATAAACACATCTAAGATTAGTAATTAAGCTGTCAACCCACTTCTACACTCCTTAGCACTGTATAGTATTCCCAAGTGCGCTGACAATTGTGTGCCCAATACGGAAGACAAGACAGGAGCAGGGGTCCTGACCCCACTTGTTGCCGGGGTCAATGGCTGAGTTCAAGAGGCGTGGCCCAGGGCCAAGGGTGCAACACCACTAACAGCCACACACATGACACGGCCAAGTTTATCATCAGTTATGCCAGATGACAGCTAAATCTTACACGCTTCTACTTATATTCAGTTAACACATTTTTCCTACGCTTCTTATTGGGCCAGGTACACAAAAAACTAGCTGTTTCAGCATATTTAGCTCCAATCAGTTAGCTTTAGCGCCATTACCGCCCCCAGGATGGATATGTGGTGAACAATAAACTAGCCGATTCGGTGGCAAAATATAAAATCTGGCTGCGATGTAGACAGACAGACAGGGAAAAGACATACAGAACAGAGACAAAACTAGCAGGACAGAAAGGACTAACAGGGCAGAGACAGTGTAGTAAATGCCAGTGTTAACGACAATAATGATGAGAGGGAGAAGAGGTAATTCTAAGTTTCATGACACATGTACAATTGTAATATGTTTTTAAATAAAATAAAAAAAAAATTCTAAGTTTGATCACCAGAGCACAAATATTTATTACATTCTTAATTTTTAATTCTTAACTTTTGAATTTTAAATAAAACCTAGAGGCTGGGAATTTAGAAAATAATAATGACAAAATTGGTTGACATTTTTCGGAAAGATGTTAAAAAACTGAATAGAGAAAAGTACATATACGTACACGTACACACACACGGCAATAACCCCTGCCCCTACAGTTAAAACAAGCCATGGTGTTTATGCTGGAGGAAAGGAGGGAGAGAGAGAGAGGAAGGAGGAAGAGGAAATGTGTGGAAAGCTTCCCATGAAGGGTGGCATTAGATGAACGCACCTCAGTGTGTATGTCATGGAGGTGGGGTCGTCCCACCCTCAGAGGTTTGACTGGCAAATGATGCCCACAACTATGGTAAAGACCGTTTTTGTTCAGCGACTTTTCGCTTAGTGTGGATAAAGGTCACCACTTGAGTGAAACGTTGTAAGTATAAGGAGTTGCTCTGCAATGTTATCATCAAGGTGGTTATTGCTTGCTTTAGTTAGTCAAGCAGTGATTCTCAACCAGGGGTAAATTTACCCCTTGGGGGTAAAAAATTACATGGCAAGGGGTAAATATTTGATGTACTTGAATAATAATTCAATTGATTTTTTTCTGACCTTGTTTTTCTGTCCCTTTATGATGGCGATAAATTTTTTGTATGGACGTGAGGGGGTAAATGGAGAAATACATCAAGCCGAGGGGGTTAATGATGGAGGAAAAGTTGAGAATGCCTAGTCTAGTGGATTTAAAAGATGGGGACGTGCATTGATGTTGATTTGTTAATGGGATTTAAAGCCTATCAATTACAAGAAGGTCATTAAGGCTGCATGTTACCTGTTCAACACTAGTCTATAATACTCCAATAAATAAAATAAAGATTAAGGATTACTGTCAAATCTCACCATATATATACACTAAGACATGCACTTGATAAACAAAAACCATAATTGAATACCTATCATCGGTATGGTAGAAGCGCACTAGTGCTAGGTGCAATTTTATTTAATAATAATAATAATAAAATTTTGGCATCTGCCTGTAATATTTTTTAATAAATGCTTAATATTTTTTAATTAATGTGGATCACTCGATATTTCTCTTAAGGACTGCGGGCCGGAGTATTTCGGGTTATGAGCCGGATCCGGCCCACGGGCCGTAGGTTGCCGACCCCTGCACTACAGCATTACTAATTAAGAGGAATATTATAATACTCCACGCCCTTCAGATTAATATTAATATATTCACCGGAAAACGCTAAGCCCATCGGTTATAAGCGATAATCAGTAATGATTGCCTTTTAATACTAATTAAAGCGTAAGTACTCGCCTCACGCCTCTACTGTGTCCTCTTCAACCCCTCACCCCTCCCTTCAGAGCAGAAAATATGCAAACTAAGTCAATTATCACACCACTAAGCAGACATTATATTTATATTTAGCGGCAAGTTTATAGTGCACTCACATCTATCCTTACCTGTGGTGGGTAGAGCGATATATATATATATATATATATATATATATATATATATATATATATATATATATATATATATATATATATATATTATATATATATATAAAAGGCCTAGAAACCAGGCATTAACAGGGCCTGAAGCATGTATTAGTATTTAAAAATATTTGTTACATGCAAATTTAGGATACGTGCCTAGTACTCCCTTTGTGGATTTAGCGCTTAGTTCTGATAATAATAATAATAATAATAATAATAATAATAATAATAATAATAATAATAATAATTGCCTAGTACTGAACAAAGGCTGTGACAAAGCCTAATAAACATGAGGGAAATCAAGTATGTTATTCCTCTATAAATACTGATAAAATTACCGAAAACAGTACACAAGAGAAACTAACGAGATGTTTATTACCGTATCCTTATAGTATTTACATTGGTTTGATAAAGCTCCTCGAGAGCGAAACGTAGCAGTAATAAATGCTTTAGTAGTTGCTCTTTGTCCTCTGTCCCCTTTCCCAGTTCCTCCTCTATGTCTTGGGGTGAATGAATCGTGTACCGTTTGTGGACCCACTCAGGCTAAGCCTCACCAACACAACTTCAGCGATCAGTCCTCAAACGTACACAAAGAGCGTGTGTTCCCCAACTGTGAAAGCCGCGGCCATGCATTCAAATGTCGTACTGCCGACATTGGTAAAGAAAAAGTATCAAAACAAGCCCTTATTGCAACAAGTTTCGCTCTGTGTAGAGCTTTATCAACTCACGATTTGATAAAGTTCTACACAGAGCGAAACGTTGTCCCAATAAAAGCTTTTTCTGCAACGTGAGTTTTTTCTTCACAAGCCAGACGTAAACCGTACGTTTGTATAATTTAATTACTGGCGAGTATCCGTGAGTAAAAGTAGAATAATGCAAGTTATCTAAAAAGTTACATTTAATATTGGACTGCTGGGACCATTAAATTTAGAGGAGTTGCAAGATTGATTGGTGAGTAGATGTGGACCTCTGCAAATATCTACCTGTGCAAGTCTTCAAGAGGAAAATGGACAAGTATCTTCACCAGGTGCCAGATCCACCCGGCTGATGAATATATGGGTCAGCAAGCCACCAACAGCAACAGCCTCGTTGACCAGGCAAGCACCAAACGAGCCTGGCCCAAGGCCGAGCTCCGGGAGTAAAAGAAAACTCGGAACTCGTCAAAGGTATATCAAAGGTAAAGGGGTAATCGCTCCCGTGGTTTGGTTCCAGACTTATGGTCTGGTCAATTAGGCTTTTGGTGCTAGCAGAACGCAATGTAGCGTAGGACCACAACTGAATGAATACGAACTAACTAGAAGTTTTTACAACGTTAAACAGAAAGTATATATATATATATATATATATATCCACTTCTCGAGGCTATGGGTCCCACAATTTGTACCAGAGGTGGACGCCATCTTATATATATATATATATATATATATATATATATATATATATATATATATATATATATATATATATATATATATATATATACATGTATACATTTTCTCGATCAAGAGTAGTCACCATGTTTTTTAGTCAAGCAGAAACATACAAAATTTCACTCGTAGCGGTAGAGACAAACCTCGGCAAATAAATCTGCAGAGAATTGTGCAGTGACGTCGCTATATTCACCTCTACCGCCTAGAGAATTTATTTGTCAGCACCAACACCTTGCCACAAGCACTAACAATTCACACCGTATTAGCGTTACGCCTAATACAACTCCTGCAGGTGGCTGAAGGGCGTACTGCCCACAGGAATGTACTGAAGACAAAGACATATACAGCCCTTGGGGAATGTAAAGTAATCCGGTATGATCCAGGGAAGGGAAGGGTAGCTCCAAGTCTTTGGATTAAGAGTCACTAGCATCAAGGTACCCCCTTGAACTGAGGGTTTTGACAGCTCTCCAAGATCAGATTTAAGTCTGTATATCAACATTGAGGTTCAACTGTAAAGCGAAATACATGGCATCTCTCATATTATCATTATTAATATTATTATTATATTCCTGGCGAACTATTAAACCCATAGGGGTTGTGCAGCGCTTTGGGAGGCAATCAGCCATTATCCAAGGGATGGAAACTCCAATATCTTGGATAAATATTCTGTTGTATGTTTTCAACACTTCTTGAAGTCATCGAGAAAAGAAGAAACGACTCTACAAACAGCACATATAGTGAAGTGTGGCTTGCACAGGTGAGAGAAGCAAACACAAGGTCTGGCGGTCACCACCTGCTGTAATCTGCGGTGCACACTCACTGGTTTTGAAGAGCAACAGGGAGGATGGCCTGAGCATAATGGCTAGATCATGCTCCATCGCATCGCTGCACACACACACAACTCATGCTACCCCATCCTCTCCCTCCCTTCACTGATAGAGTTTTCATGTTCTAGGAAGCACGTCACACACACACACACAAAATTACAACGAAACACTACACGAGTATGAATGGGGAGGGGTGGGTTGGACATGACCGCAATATACAAGATACTCGAAAGAAGAGACATAATATGCAGAATGTTCAGAACTAGCGGAAGCAGAATGAAGGATAAATGATAAAAACTGAAAACACAGATAGCTGAAACGTTATGAAGTCCTATACTATCAGTATTACAGAAATGCATGAGTTATAAAATCATAAAAAAAATCAGAAAATTTATTATTTTTCTAAAGGAAAAAAGGTAAATGTTTAGGTTAATTTACACGGGGCTATAATTACAAAATAAAAATAGAAAACAAGTGTTATACAAGATTATATCACTACACATATTCTGAAAATTATAATAAAACAAAATTAATTAAATAAGACATTTACACATAATGGGTGAGTACAAAGATGTTGACAGCATCTGCAAGTAGACTTCACAGTGACAGCAACAAAGTCAACACATATAAGGAGGGTGAAGAGACTTCACAGTGACAGCAACAAAGTCAACACATATAAGGAGGGTGAAGAGATTTCACAGTGACAGCAACAAAGTCAACAAATAAGGAGTGAGACTTCACAGTGACAGCACAAATAACACATATAGGAGGGAAGACTTCACAGTGACAGCAACAAAGTCAACACATATAAGGAGGGTGAAGAGACTTCACAGTGACAGCAACAAAGTCAACACATATAAGGAGGGTGAAGAGACTTCACAGTGACAGCAACAAAGTCAACACATATAAGGAGGGTGAAGAGACTTCACAGTGACAGCAACAAAGTCAACACATATAAGGAGGGTGAAGAGACTTCACAGTGACAGCAACAAAGTCAACACAAATAAGGAGGGTGAAGAGACTTCACAGTGACAGCAACAAAGTCAACACAAATAAGGAGGGTGAAGAGACTTCACAGTGACAGCAACAAAGTCAACACAAATAAGGAGGGTGAAGAGACTTCACAGTGACAGCAACAAAGTCAACACAAATAAGGAGGGTGAAGAGACTTCACAGTGACAGCAACAAAGTCAACACATATAAGGAGGGTGAAGAGACTTCACAGTGACAGCAACAAAGTCAACACATATAAGGAGGGTGAAGAGACTTCACACTAAAGAATATAAAAGTCACAATACCGTGACTAGAATAATACACAAATAACTCGCAAATAAGAGACTGAAACTTATGACGATGTTTCAGTCCAACGTGAACCAAGGTAAACAAGGTAGAGAGTGAAGACTTCATAGTGACAACACAAGTATACTGAAGAAGCAACAAGAGAAACTAACCAACAAGCAATTATAATAATAAAACAAAGAGGGCTCATTACGTTATATACAAATTAATCCCTCAGATCAAACATGACTACCTCCTATTATCCAAGCGCTGTATCACCCTTACGGGTTTAACACTCCTCATGAATATAGTATTATATACGTACATATCAGGTGTAAATTTTCAACTTGTCTTTTTTCAATCTTATTTATTAAAGCAGCAGCTCTGAATGTAATTTCAGATACGTGGGAACCACTTCCCACAATATGATAATCAGAATTAATGAGCAGATAAGCTATTTTTTTTTTTTTTACAGAAATTCTACGCTAGTACAACGTTCCCCATTGCTTAGAATTAGAAGTTTAGTCTGAGCAAACAAATTAAATTGAAATAAGTCTTTTATTTTTTGTGACATTAAATGCCCTAGTACAACTCTTCCCCTTGCTTAGTTAAGATTGTTTGTCTGAGCAACAAATTAAAAAGTGAATATATCCACGTCTTTTATTTTTATGGTGCATTAAGTGCCCTTCCCTTGTCCAGAGTCTTGATCTGAAAAGTTGTTTCCTTGTTTGCTGGTTGAGCAGTTAGTGTACGTCGAGTGTCATTGTTTCTACTTGCAGGTGTTACTGTGACACGTCCTTCCTTTGTCAAGTGCTGAGTAACGTGTCCTTCACTCCTTTCTGGGGTGAACATCCCGTCATTACCGTGATACTGTTCTCTTATTTCTTAAATTCTTATATACTTTACATCCTTCTGTAATTAAAGACTATAGTTTTATAACCCGTAATTATGACATACACGCATATTTTTATATATATATATATATATATATATATATATATATATATATATATATATATCGTGCCGATTAGGTAAAACTGGTCAATTAGCAAGAACTCATCTAAAATTAAGTCCTTTCTAAAATTTTCTCTTATACGTTTAAAGATATATTTTTTCCATTTATGTTAATGTAAGAATTTATAATTTTGTACCAAGAGAAACTTTGAAAACTTACCTAACCTTATTACAACAAGCGCAATTTAATTTAGCCTAACCTAACTAAATATATTTTAGATACGTTAACATTAATTTAATAATAAACAAACACAATGAAATATATTTTTTTCGTTATGTTCAGAATGATTTTGGCGAAATTATTGCATACACAAATTTTCACTTGTCTTATATGGCAAGATGAGCGTTGCTATTTAAGCCAAAATCGCAAGTTTTACCTAATCGGCACGACATATATATATATATATAAACTGAAATCCCGAGTTTAATGGATATTATTATATTTCTAATGATATATTAAAGGTGACTCACGAAATCTTAATGACACGATTGCAAACAAACCATACCACGGGTGGGGTTCGAACCCGCGGTCACAGTCTCAAAACTCCAGACCGTCACTGTGAAAGTGAGAAACCCAGGTGAGGGAATGCTGACCAGGCACAACATACCGACACCACACACACTGTTTACTTTGACACGTAAACTTAATTTTGAAACTCATAATTGTTATTTACCATGCTAAGTGCTTGAGTTCAACATATAAACCGTCTTAATTACATTTCTAAATACGGTACCTTTCGCATATATGGTAAGATTAGATTTATGCCGCCGAAGCATCGACTTTGTGCACTCCACATCTATGGATGAATACTATACGTATATTATTTTTAAGGTTATGCATATAAAAAGGTCACATTTGGGTTAATTTAAAGTAATCGACCTTTTATTATGGTCGTCGGGGTCTGTGATTGGCCGAACTCTTTACGGAAATAGTACACACCTATTGCGGGTTTAGTTCTCGCACTAATGGTGCTGATGCCACACTTCCCTGGAGAGTATGATTTACCAGGCTATTGGTGCTCGCATGCTCATATATCCACCACAACCACGTCCGTCTTCGCTCCGGGCAAGAACAGATTCAGCCCTGCCAGTAGACTCCTACATAGATCCATCAGTGCCATTTAACTTGTGATAAATTATTACTAACAGTTAGGCAAGAAATTTCTTCTGGAGCAGTTGCCTTTGTAAGTGATTTAAGGAAGGGGTTACTTAAGGTTAGGTTTCCAAGGAACTAAGCCATGTGGGTGTCTAATGTGTGCTTTCCCTGCTTGTCGTTACTAGTTACCCTCCATTACATTTATGTAAGTGATGGTATGCTTAAATTAAGGGTTATTAACGTTATATCTACTCTCAAATAACTTAAATAATTACACGGAACTGCCTCGTGACGTAGATCGTTCAAAAATAAACGTCAATAAATGTGTTAGTGCACAAATTATGTAAGAAGAGGGATTTACACAGCCTAGCTGAACAAACATGCTTTGCCGAACATTAAAAGTTTCCCTTTCACTAAATTGACTTTGCACCTGCTCCCGTATCTCTCACCACAGTAAGTTATGTTAGTGTACAAATTAGGTACCAGACCTTAAATCTTTTAGCAGGAATCAAAATTAAACGCTAGTTATTTGCAATGGGACGGTTTATTAGAGGGTGTTTTTATAACAGCACTCTTCCCGAGGTACTAAGAAGTTACCAAAATGTCACAATAACACAGTGAACAACACACTTGATCTTTTGTGATCTCTAGCCACTTCCCGTCGTAAGCAGCTCTCTGGGTCACCAAGGATATATCAAACTGTCGATGCCCTTGATTTCTCACTTAGTCAAGCGTCAACAAATTGTCTTGGTAAACAGATGACATACGAAGTGGCAGTCACCGCAGGTACACAATATTTACCAACATAGCTGGAAATTTACCTGTAGACAGTTCAGCGGGTCACTTCTTAGCGGCCTAGTTCCAGACAAAGCCTTACGGTTGACAGCCTAATCAATCAGGTTGTTGGTGCTCCTCACACAATAGATCTCACAGCCCGGCTGGCCAGGAACCGAAGAGGTATTTAGTTCACTCTTGAAAGCGGCTAGGGAGTCTCCTGGTAATTCTTCCTACTGTAAGAAAGGAGGGTGTTCGAGGTTTTTGGGCCTTTTACACTTATTGAATTATCTTTTTTGTGTACTTAATGTACCTCTGCTTTTCAATGGGGTATTTTATACCGTCTGCTGGGGCCTCTTGCTTGTGATTTCGGTATGGAGATTTGAGATAAATCCCTCCCTCCAGAATTTTCTAGGTATAAATTATGACGTATCTTCCTCGTCAACCTTCTAAAGACTTTTAAGCCTTGCCAATAATTTAGGTACTTGAATTCATACAGGCAGTGTAGTCTCTATATTCTCCAGATCTGTGATTTTTGCCCTCGTAAGGAAGACGCTGTTAGCTTATAGCAATATTCCAACCTGTAGATAATAAGTATCATGGGATTGGCAGGCAGTTATGACTAACACTTCAACAATATGCAGACTATGTTAAATGACGTAGGGCATCACAAGCATAGCTCCTGGCCATGACACACATGGGCGCGCTCAGCCTCTCTCTCACATTCCCAGAGAGGCTGCGACAGATGACAAACCAGAACTACGCTACTTTGAGAAAACTTCCCCTCACTCCTTCAGTTGCTGCCTTGTCGTGCCGAATAGATACGACAAGTCCTTTCTAAAAATTTCTCTTATACGTTTAAAGATATATTTTTCATTTATGTTAATGTAAAAATTAATAATTTTGTACCAAAAGAACCTTAGAAAACTTACCTAACCTAATTATAACAAGCGCAATTTAATTTAGCCTAATCCAACTAAATATATTTTAGATAACTTTGCAATACTAATTTAATAATAAACAAACACAATGAGATATATATTTTCGTTAGGTTCAGAATGATTTTTGCGAAATTATTGCATACACAATTTTTCGCTTGTCTTATTCGGCAAGAAGAGCATTGTTATTTAAGCCAAAATAGCAAGTTTTAGCTATTCAGCACGACATATATATATATATATAATGTGTGGTTATCTGTAAAATGTTAAATTATATATGTAAATGTCAGCAGATAAAAAAAAACATCGTAAGAAGTTGAGATTGGCTCGTTCCTTTCTGAACACATGTTGGGTGCTCGGTGATAGCCAACGCTTACAAGTAATTTTTTCTGTAGTGTCTCCATCACATTACAAGGTGGTCATGACTGGAATACTGGTCTTTAGTACTTCTTACTCATCTCCTTGAAGACTGGTGTTGCATTTTTTTCTCCTTCCAGCTTTCTAGTATCTCCAGTGTCTTTAGCAGCACACTGAGAATATAGTATATTGTTAGTAATTTCAGCCTTAATGTTGATATGCATTCAACAGCATCAGCTGGAGCTGCGGAGGTGATGCTCCCTGGCATCTACTAACATCTCCCAGTCCAAATATCCCATGTCATGGAAATGAAAGGTTCACTTAATCTTGATATCGTATTTTTTTTTTTTAGCAAGGCGAACTCTTTTAAATTCTATGGATTGTATCGTGTGACATGTATTTATTAGTAACTAAAGTTTTCTGCCCCTTCCTTGAACACAAAAGGTGAGTATATCACGTCTTATCACCTTCGACATGTCACATTCGTTGTGGTACCTTCACACCTCTTCTTGTCACCTTGAGTGCACTAAATGCATGTATCGTGACCTACCTTCCCAAGCTCTGGCATTTGCCCTCAATCAACTGTAAAGACTGCTTGGGATTTTTTGTTCAGTTCCTCGCATACTTCCTCGTTATTTTACGTGGGCACTTCCCCGTTCTTGTTTAGTGTGGTTACTAGGTCTTTTACCCACCTTTTTATTCTAATGTGACTCAACAGTTAGCTGCAAAAGCAGCTTAAATATCAGGTTAAATTCCTTTATTCTCTCCTCATAATTTAATCGTCTTAGCTCTGGAAGTAGTCTTATTGCAAACCTCTGCACCTTATTGGGTTTTCCTACGTGCTTGACCAGGTGGGGTTCTATGTTCATACTATACCTTTGATATACCTTTGAAGAGTTTCGAGAGTATCTACTCTCTGAGCCCGGCCATGGGCCAGGCTCGTCTGGTGCTTGCCTGGTCAACCAGGCTGTTGCTGCTGGAGGCCCGCTGCCCCACATATCCATCACAGCCTGGTTGATCTGGCACCTGGTGATAGACCTGACATCTGTTAGTGTTATGAAAACTATTCTTAAAGTTTCTGAAGGCAATTCAGAGATTAGCTAACTTTGCAATGCTTCAGATGCGCAATTTATGTGCACTTCTGCCAACATTTTTGTATGTGCGTGTGCACGCGTGTGCACGCGTCCATACAGGTTTACCAATTTTCACTGCACGCCTAAATGGATTATACACTGCCTGCTTGTCTGTCCTCTCTCATACCACATCGAGTTATCCTATAAATTGTTATACGACTATTAAATTATTTTTTTTATTTAGTGTTAATATAACCCATCCCTTAGTATTTACATGGCAACATTTTCATCAAACGGAAAACTTTTTAAGTTGACTTTCACTTAAGATTTCCTGTGTGTGTGTAATATATATATATATATATATATATATATATATATATATATATATATATATATATATATATCACCCTCCAGAAAATACTAAAATGGTTGGCAAACTTTTCTCCCATTATTTACCGTTTTGAGTATGAGTAAATGTCAAAGTGAGATGCATGCGACAAGAGCAGAGCATGAAATACGCGTAGGTGAGGCAGGAGTGTGCAAACACACATTACTCTCTTGTTTGCTGCTGCATGGTGAGCCCCCTCAGAATGACAACAGTAGAGGAAAGCAGCGACTCAGTTCTTCGCCTCTAGCTACCTTACATTACTTTCCTACGAAATATCACATAAAGCAACTGCTCTTGGATTCTTTTTTTCTATCCTCGCAGCTCGGTCTGGGGCCAGGCTTCTCTACTGGTTGCATTTCTATCAGGATGTTGCTGATGCCTGCCACCCACCGCTCAACGTATGCACCACACCCCGGCTGATCATCTCAGCTCCGAGCAGGATGAAATGTAATGTTGACAAACACATTCGCGTACTAGTAATAAATGTTTAAGGTATACACATGCGCACACACGCTAGCCCACACAGTAGTCTGGTTGTTCTGGCACTCTGGAGGCATACTAGCAACATTAATACCAAGTCTATAATTATTCGCCTTAAAAACAAGTTTCCGTAAACCGTAGTGGAAGGCAAAACGCGAGGATTATTATATTTATGGGGGAAGCGTTTGAGGAATAAGAGGCTACAACATCAGTCTGACAGATCTACTCATGCTTCTAACTACATTCCTATGACATTTTCATTATTTACTTCTCTTCTAATATTATTCCTTATGTTAGCTACAGATACAGTGGTACCTCGGTTTTCGTACAGCTCCCAACTCGAACAATTATGTAAGTGTATTATTGTGTAAGTGTATTTTTGGGGGTCTGAAACGGACTAATCTAATTTACATGTGTCCTTATGGGAACAAATTCGTTCGGTAACGGCGCTCGAACAGCATTCTGGAATGAATTATCGACGGAAACCGAGGTACCACTGTATATTTAAGTTATATTACACACCTTCCTTCAGGGTACTTTCTTTGGCTAACTTATCAACTCTTCATAATGAGGAAGTAATCCACTGTGATATGGAATTAAAAGTCGTACATTAATTCTTTTTTTTTCCAGTGTATCCAAGTATACTTGCCTTCAGTGATGACACAGAATCAATTATCGAAGAGTCAAGCTCGGTGTCACACATTTAGTGATATGGCAAACAATTCAATTTAGTGTGTAAACTCCTAGTTAATTTTTATGCCTAACTCAACATGGGTGCTATAGTTCTTACCTAGGGAGGTGGCAACAAAGAGTAGATGCAGCTCTACCAGTAGACTCCTGCTTAGATCCATCAGTGTGTATAATTTGTGATTATTACTGACAAGCGAGAAATTTCTTTTTAAACAGTTGTAAGTTAAGGTATGACTAGTGAACTTCTTGGGAGGGGCTCACAAATATTAGCAACAGCTAATATTTGTGATCTGATACAAGTAATATTGATAAAACTGATAAATCTCAATAGTGTAGATGAAAGTTCCATGTATTTATCCGGTGGTGGGGGTGGTAATTACGTGTGTCCTTGAGGTGTGAGAACTGAAGCAGTCATCACAGTGAATCACCAGCGACAACCACAGAGGAATCCCGTCTGAGGACTGAGGAGCCCACTCTGCCTGCCTTTCTTCCTTTACGGTTCAGTGCAACTCTTTAATATTGGCGAAGGGCTCTTTCTCGAAGAAATTTGAGCTATGTAACCCTTATTTGGATCAAATTTGATTGCATCCCATTCACCAGGCACTGTATGGCCCCTACAGGTTTAGCGCTTATTAATATAATCTAACCTCGTTGGTAGGGTGCCGTCTGTCTTGCGATAGCCTCTCCTTAAAACTGTTTTAAAACGCTTTTAAGTCCTTCAATTTCTAAATAATAAGGCATATATAATTAAATGTTAGTTGTTTTAGATTCGACTAGGTTACTTTAAAATAAACTATTTTAAATTTAAGTAAGTTATCCGCCAATAAGCATCCCGTCTGGGGCAATGTTTCTATGTTCATTGGAAAGCGTTAAACAGGTAAGGTTATTAATAATAATGGATAACCATGTTTGATCAGAGGAAGGAGAGGGCAGCGCCTATTCTTGGAAGAAGTCCTTCGCCAGCATCAAGGTAACCCCCCTCCTCCCCTTCCTTGAAGGGTCGGGGTAGTGTATGCTGGAAGCCTTCTTCATATCGCAGCCTAGATAACATCACCAGGACTACCAACTCTCCACACTTCTATCCCATATTTGTGTAAGGCTAGACTCTACCCTTTCCTCCCATCTCGTTGACATATCTGTGAGTTACCTGTGACCACCTTCAGGAGTTTTTATACACATCCTGGCCTGAGGTCAGGCATCCTTGGTAACCACTTGCTCAGCTAGGTTATTTCTGCCTGCGGCCCGCAGGCCCACACAACCCGGTTTATCCTCCACTTATAGTGAATGCAGCTGCAGCCTTTTATATTGTGGGTGCAGAATTTGTAGCCTTACACCTGGTGTGTGTAGAATGTTAGAATGTAACTCTCCTATTCCGGCTTTCAAGGTGTCTGCCACATGAATCTTATCCTAAACCCACCAACAGACCTCATATACAAAACTTATCCTGTGATGGAATATGACATCGAAATATAGCTAGCTTTCGTTGCTACAGTGAAATTATCATACAGAAGAGGACAACATTTCTTTCTCTTGAACGTATAACAGGTAGAGCGCACAGTTTTCATTACATTCAGTATACACCTTACCTTGTTGTGCATTACTTAGTAGTTTTTACCCCTGTAATATTTCCCAATATAGGAAGCCTAGTCTGAGATCGGGCCTCGGGGGCGATAATCCCTGAACCATTAACAGACATCGCATTGTTTCAAATTCATGTACCTGACGTTACTGACACTAACAAAATCTTCAGGTGGAGGACGACATACTGCCAGAGTACAAAATGAATAAAATACAGGTGCAAATACAGCTTTTATTTTAACGATTCTCTTTTTGTAAGTCAATGATCTATTATAATTATTATTGTTTTTACTACTACACTCATGAGTTAAGTTTTAAACCCGTTGGGGGTCATATAGTGTCTGTGGGAATGGAAGACATCCAGGCTAGATTCAAGGAATTGGAGCACAGGTCCGATTCCTTTGATCAAGAGCCCCTCACCTTGAGGGCTAAGTCAATGACCTTGTAAAGCTCTACACAGAGTGAAATACTGTCAGAAGAAATGCTTGTTCTCCACCAGTCTTTCTTCGTTACTGTCTGTAGTACGCCTAAGTATCCGAACTGCAAAATGTTGAAAACGTCTACACCAAGATACCACCACCACTGATGCCTTTCCACCATCACTATGGATGCCCTTCTACCACCACCACCAATGATGCCCTTCCGCCACCCCATGATCTACACCGAGCGTCTGCCCTCAAAGTGCTTCTGCAGTCACTTCCGGTAGTGTGGTTCTGGTCACCCAGCTGTTGCTACGCCTCAATCGGCCTCGTCATTAGTCGCACATTCTTGTTTCCCTCCGACGGCCTTGATGTCGGTGGATAGCACATGATCTAAGGAATTGGAGTTGCCCTTGGTTCAATCCTGATTACCTCCCATTTCTCATAGTGTATAACCCCCAACGGATTTTCCCATAAATATAATAATCTACTTTTCCAAAGATCGTTTTGGTTAACGGGGTTTAAAGGCTATCGACTATACGAGGGTCATTAAGGCTTCATGTAAATGCTTCATCACCACACATGGATACTTACCTAAAAAAAGGGATTAAACTCAACATACCTTTATTTATTGACAGTTGTTTATTACAACTTAATTTGAGTTCATACCTTTTATATACATTTAGCTTTCCTACTTCTACGCTGAGGAAAAATACACTTCTTGGTGTATATATCCTGCCTCAAAACAATTTTTGAACGTCTATTCTCACTTCTAAATATTGGATTTGTTTTATTCCCATCATACAGAGGTGACAGACATTAAAGTGTATGTGCGAGGTAATTTGGAATTCTTTCATTATCAATACCTCCGCCAAGTGACTGGCTTTTCGGCAGGGGACGGCCTTGCTTTTTAGGTCAAACTAGACGATTCGTTTATTCAGCTCCCCCACAGAGCTATTATTCAACTCCCCCTGCCTTCAACTCCCTTGCCTCGGTGGGAAGCGGCCGACGTGTTGATATATGTAGGATTAAAATCCCTATTCTTGGTATTAAATATTTGTCTTGAGCATGTACAGGTGAATTCCTTTAAAGAAGGGGGTGGGGTGCCTTGATGCTGGTGATGGGCTCTTCATCCAAGTAACTTGAGTTACCCTCCATTGCTTGGATCAATCACGATTACCTCCTAGAGTAGCACTCCCAGTAACAAATTCAAGTTTAATAAATTTATATTTAGAAAATATATAGGAAAGATTTGTTTGACAATACTTTTGTGTAAGTAGGACTAACGAGAACTTTGGAAAACTTCAAAAGATTGAGAGGATACATCAGTGGGAGTGGTTGGGTGTCGGACCTGCCTACACATGGGAAAGTAGGCTTACTTAGTGACGCATTATTAAGTATATTTAGGTACAGGTCCACATAAGTATAATCATACATAGTAACGTATGTCCTTGATAATGTGAGAAATCAAGAAATCATTTGGAATTTCCTTATTTTGTTTTTCCAGTGGTTGTTTTGTATATTATGATATCCTCTGTTTACTGTGATCTAATTGCACAGTAACATGTGTAAATTACCCAGGATAACCCAAAAAAGTCAGTGACTTATTTCCAGTGAGTTACCGTAGAAATCAGTCATGATTATTCCTCAGGCGCTGTATGACCCCTACAGATTTAGCGCTTCCCCAAGCATATAATTCAACGTTAAACTAAGCGACACTGGTGTGACTTAGGCTGGTGGATGTTCCAACCTGGTCTACCTCAGCCAAGGCCAGACTGGTGTCAATGACAGTGACTGCATCACAGTCAACGCCAAGGAAACCTGTACATTATTTCCCACTACACACCACTGAATTCAAACGGAAATTATTAATACCTACTTGTACGCCAGCGGACACTTCAACATTTCCTCTAAACTCATACAACTTTGTTGGGGTCAGGGGAAACTATTTTTTGGTACAAGTTTCGTTATTCCAAGAAGAGGTAAAGTACACTGACGATAAACTGCCGTTCATCCTTCTCTTTTCGTTTTACGGGCATCGTGGGCGGGTCCAGGAGCTAAGACCTGACCCCTGCACTCACATTTAGGTGAGTACGATTTGAATACGCTAAAGTTTAATGCTACCAAAAGTGGTGATCTCTGAGTGACCTGTTGAGCCTTGTCTTGAGGCGAGGGTCTTGCTGCTCCCGGCTCCTTCATTACCTTATAAATCCTACGCTACTTGTATGAACCCTCGCTCCCTTGACCACGGAGCGAAGGCATGGCTTGCAAAACTCTGCTAAACGTGTCCCTAGGTAATACAGGATAAGTTATAATAGTGGATCTTACCTGTTCTTTGAACTGTCTCTGTCTCTCCTAGTCGTCCGCGATTTGAGGAACCCCAACACCTTTTTCTGTTTGTCACTCACCATGTTCAATATTAACTTAACATGTAAACACACATAAAACACTATTTTCCATCATCTATTCACTGCGCACACAATCACTTTCAAACTCATAGTAATTCACTAATAAACACAGATAAAACAGCAGCGGTTAAACTCTCCATCCACTTCGCACACGATATTATGGTTTGAGCGGTGGCTGCCGGGAAGCCCCAGGAAAGAAACGTATAGCCCAGATATATACTGCTATAACCATTTTTACCACCTTTTGAATGCTATATGGGTTCCGGGTATGATTTATATAATTGAAAATCTATCAATAAAGTGAGCAAGGTCATAAATATAGATGGTAAAGGTGTAAAAGATGATAGTTTGACGCATTTCTTTCTTACGTCCGCCAGCCTGCGTCATACCAGTGGTAAAATTCGATACCAGAAGTCGCAGGTGAGCTCATCTACTCCAGCACTTTACTGATGTTACCTGGTAGCAAGAACGCTAGTCCAAATCTTAAAACAAAATAAAGAACCGCCAGTGTCATCGATGAGCATTCGATCAAGGGTTTAGCTCTTCTGTTTGGATGTACAGGAGTAGTCGTATACTTTCTCACATAGGTTCATTTCCCCCCTCTGGGTTTGTGACCTCCTGGCCTGGCCTGAGGGGTTCAATTTAGGAATCCCTGTCCTGTGATCCCTTTTTTTTCTACTAACTCCTCTAGGTAACAATTGCAAACTTTTGCTATGATGCAGATTCTCCATTCATGATTATTCGTACAAAATTCACTGATACCTATGATTTTTTGCTATAATTAGTTGTTATTCCAGGGGAATGCATGTCATGATAGTGATAAGTTTTCTTGGGATTTTTTTTAACCCTGGAGGGTTAGCCACTCAGGATAACTCAATAAAGTATGTCCGTCATTGAGGACTTTGTCTTATTTCCATTGGGGTCCTTCAATCTTGTCTCCCACGATGCGACCCACACCAAGTACCTACTTATGCTGAGTGTCCGTGGTTCAATCACCCTACCGGGGATTGAACCACGGACACTCAACATGTGAGGCGTGAGAGTTGCCTACCGAGCCACGGTCACCTGTGAAGGGCTCTTTATCTAAGGATCAAACTTGATTACGTCCCATTCCCCCACACGCTGTATGATCCCTATGTGTTTAGCGCATCTTCATGAGTGTAATAATACTTCAGTATAGCATTAATAATAGAAGTGATAATACAGAATGAACAAATATAAGAAACTAAACGAAGTATCCTATTTTTTTTATTATACAATGTAACAGGAGACCATTAAATTTCTGAGAAGCCATAACAAAACAAATTAAAAATGCTAATGTCTACCCCAATACCGTAAGCTAAAATTATTGATGATAAACAATAAGAATATTAGATTTGTTAAGAAAAGCGCTGTAAATAAGTTGACAACATTCCACACCAGGTTTCATTCTCCATTGTAAGGATTCACTATGACATGGAAGACCTTGTTTAAACAAACGAGATGGCTGACCCATGAAACTATTGATCCCTTGACTTTAACCATAGTCCTAACATATGAGGCTGTTATACGATAGACAACCCATATGATCATTAATCCATAGACCAACTAACCCATATAAGGCCTGAAATAGTTTTTACCAGGAGGCTATTGACCTATAGGCATACTGTTCCATGAGGATATGTACTTATAAATTCATTAATCCGTGAGGCTTTTGACCTTTCTACTAATCCATGTAGCTATTGACCCAGAAAGCTATTGATTCATAAAGGTGTTTACTGATTCATGAAGCTATTCATGAGGCTATTGACTCGGTAGGCTATTAACCTACAAAGCTATCGATTCACAGTTGTATGGCCCTGGTGCTTAGCGCCTAGTTTTGATAATAATAATATTGATTCACAAAGATATTACTGACCCGCTAAACTATTAATCCTTGAAGCTTGCAGTATATACCAGCTGCCTCCAGTACATGGGATATGTTCACAACTGACTACCATAAATGTATTAATGTACGCATTGCCAGGACGTTATGTTTCATGTGATTTGATAGCACACAGTCGAAATTCATTAATGAAGATTAATTGATTATTAAAGAACAAAAAGGCACAATACCGTGACTGGTACAATACACAACCCGTACATAGGAGAAACTTACCACTACGTTTCGGTCCATCTTCGGCCATTTACAAAGTCGTAAGCTCCTCTCTCCTCTATGAGCGTTATTTGTGAGCTGATTATTAATTTGACTGAGTTGATTTGGCCATGTACAAAATTATTTTAATTGTCTAAAGGCTTCTAATTATATGAAATACGTAGTTACTATGGAATTATAATTTTCGTACTGTAAGTTGATCATAAACTACAAAGAACGTGTAAAAAATGTTTGGGAAAAAATATTAGGGCCAGTTTATTCCCTGTTAATAGTTAGAATTATTGTTCTTGTCCATAGATTAAATATGTTAGGTAAAAACACATATGCAACTAATGTTACATTTTATTGTGGCAACGTTTCGCTCTTCAGGAATTTGTCAAGCGAAACGTTGCCACAATAAAATGCCACATACTGTCGGTAACTCTACCTTTATTACTAAAGATTAAATAAGCAGCGAAAAATAGGTTGGACGTCAGACAAAATATCCTCGATTTTCTAGATATTTATAAGAATTCACTTATCAGTACTGGTAGATCAAAAAATATGAATTATCATTCAAAGCTGATCCAAAAATCGAAGAAACTTTAAACGATATATCGGTTCGTCCTGTACCCTCACTAAATCGTTAAATAGAAATCAAGAATTGTTAGGAATTGTTCTACCCACGGCATTGTGGCCTTTATTATTATTATTATTATTATTATTATTATTATGTACCTTAGTTTAATTCTGATATTTGATAACTTTCACACCTGTCTATTTCTGCTTCGGAATTCTCTTCTTGGATCTAGGCTAATTTGCATTACACTATTACCCTTTTAATTGCAGGCCTATATAATAAATTACAGATCCATTTAATTATAGGTCCATGCATTAGCCTATCGTTAGCAAAGTTATTGGAAGTAATTTTTTTCAGTATCTGTGTCAAGACAAATCCTTCAAGGAACAGGGGTGGGTGCCTTTATGCTGGTGAAGGGTTCCTGATTTAAGGAATCGGAGCTAACCTTCCATTGGATCAAACCTGATTGTCCATCCCTATTCCATATTACAGTGCCTACCAGTGTTGATCTCCAGTTGGTTACTCCCTAATCACTAATAATACAGATAAAAAATAGATAAGGATAGAGAAACGCACTCTACCTATAATGTCTAAAATTCTAAATCGTGTGATGGAGAGTGACAGATGTGAATAAATCATCTGATGGAGTGATACATGTCTAAATTATTTGATGGAGTGATCTGTATAAATAATCGAATATAAATAATAGAGTGATAAAATTGTCTAAATCATATATCAAAGAGTGATATGTTTGTCTAAATCTGAATGAAATATAGATGTGTTGAAAACATCTGTCGGGGAAGAGTATATGGTAGTGATGAATGGTGCCATAAGGATGACAGAGAGAACACATAGGATAGGTGGTGTAGGGATGCTAACAGAGGGACCTAACATAGGATACGTGTGCTAGCAGGGTTTCTTCCCAGATGATCCTAATATAACCCAGATGAAGTAGACTTACGTCTAAATGAGTTACCCCAAGATGGACCCAACATAGGACTTGAGCACCGTAATTTATAAATAATCCCAACACAAGAATGATGTTGCTGAGATGTTTTTAGATGATACCGACATAGGTGGGGTAGGGTTGACCCCAGATATACCCAACATAAAAAGAAACGCCCACAGCGTGAATATAAAGAATGATATTTACATTATACGCACAAATCACAAAATTTATAAGATGAAGGGGACCAAAAACTCATCACAGAGAACAACAGAGAGAAGCTGTTGCAAGTGAACCACTGAACAAAATTACAACGACTGAAAACTGAACCACCATTTATTAGGAATATCCAAATTGTAAGATACTGTAGGCCTATGTGTGTGTCTGTATGTACTCACTGAGATGTGTTTCAGGGTGTCGAGTCTCGCTTCATCGTGTGTGAACCTACTTCCTTCTGTCCTCCATCCTACCCTACATTATTATTTTTAGTAGTAGTATTAACTAGAAATCAAGCTTGGAGAAACTAGTTTCACATGAGACATGTCGACATAATATATTTGAAATTCACTGCTCATCTAATTAACAATTATTTCCGACTCCCTTCTTTTTTTCTCCCGTAGAAAAAAGCAGCATTTGAGCTACAGGAGCGTAACCCCGTCTCGGTGCATGCTAGTATGCACTGACAGCTCGGTAAGCCCGTCATAATCTGAGCAGATGGCGAGGAAGAACATTCAGAAACGCCTCAGACAACTGTATTCTGGCTCAAATAACCAGCCAGCCGGTCAAATGACACCTGTGCTCGCGTCTAAGGCCTGACTCTCTCTGCTTCCTTATGCTGTCAACGCCCTGCTTATCCCACCACACCCATCCACACAGCACCCGGGTATATACACCCAGAGGTGTGTAATGAATCTTTGTATACAGAACCAAAAAGTATGTATCTGCGTATATACAATAAGAACATTAATTCCTATTTTAGGACTAAAGAATTCTTGATAGTGTACAGGTGGAATGCAGACTCACATCAGTATAAATTTTCTTATTTATTTTGAGAAATAAAATACCACCACCACACATTATCCATTTTAGGGACAAAAGCTCAGTGGTGAGACTGTCCGAGTGACAACTAAAAGGTCCTAAGTTCGAACCAAGGGCCACCGAAGCATATAGGCACATTTTTCCTTACACCCATGCTGACCCTGATCACCTAGGGGTAAAAATAGGTAGGTGTGTGTTAGTCGACTGTCGTGGATTGCATTTTGTGAATATTTTTTTTTATGCAGTTGTGTTAGTAACTCCGGCCCTACCAAAAGTCCTGGACAGTGTCAGTGTGGAAGGGCCTCCAGACATGTTGCTAGTATTCGTGTTTTGTAAAAGATACGCGCACACTGTCTTGTATCTAATGATACTAATGATGTTAATTAAAATTATCACTACTCCATTACACTAGACGCTCTTACCCTCTACAACATACCACTTCCTTACCTCCACTCTTACCATTACTTGCACAACGTGAGTTAGTGGGGCTATCAAAACTTATTCCTTGGGTAGCATTGAAAATAGGTTGTGCAGTTATTTTTATTAAAGGGTTTGGATTTGAGAAAGACCTTCCTAGTATGGTCCAGTAGGCCTGCTGCAGTATTCCTCCTTATGTTCTTTACCCTGCTCCCGTCCTCTCACTATTTCCCCCTCTTTCCTCCACCCTCACTTTCACCCTGCCACGCTGCTCACCATCACTCCCACTCTCCACCCTCACCATCACTCCCACCAAGGCATACATGCAGGTGTGACTGGGTGTGAGGAAACTCGATGAATTGATCCGTCACCTGAAACCTGCGAGGAATGTTTGTTGTTGTACCTTGTGGAACCTGAGGCTTCACCTGTAGCTCGATACCCCTGCTGCAGGAGGGTGTACTCACCTACTTGTATTTGCAGGGTTCGATTCATTGCTTCTGGCCCAGCCTGTTGTACCACCTGCTTGTGTTAGCAGGCGTACTACCTACTTGTGTTAGCGAGAGTTGAGACACGGCTCCTGGCACCATTTCCCGACACTCATCGACAGCTTTTATAAATTTTTGGCCTTCAACGCCTTATCATATCTACTCCTGAAGCAGTGTATATCGTGTACTCGTCTAATATTTGCAACGTCGAATCTTAGCTCCTGGTCCCGCATCTCACTTCTTATCCATGGGTTATACTGACTCATGATCTCCAATAAGCTGTCATGGCTATTCTTAAAGATATATATTATGTTTGCCTCTATCACCTCTAATATATTTAGTTTCACTTGGTGCCATCTCCCTGGCTTAACCCAGCATTTTAAACTGTTCCTCTTCACTAGATCCTGGTCTGGAGGTTCCTCATCCTGAGCAGGTATCTGCATATACATGCCTGAAAATAAGCTCTCTTCATGTTTTCAATGAATGCCTCAGTACTCGGAAACAATGTCTTAAATTTTGACGATCGATAGCGAACTCAGCTCACACACTGAGGTCCGGAGTTCGAATCCCCGGTACGGCTGGATAACATTAGGACGTGTTTCCATAAGACACCTGCTGTCCATGTTCACCCATCAGTATAAAATAGGTACCTGGGTGTTAGTGGACTGGTGTGGGTCACATCCTGGGACAAAACTCACCTAATGTGCCCGAAATGCTCTGCATAACAAGCGGCTTTCTATACAGTAAGTATGTCACTAATGTCTGCTAGGCCTGTATACCTTGTACATGTACTTGTAGAAATAAACATATTATTATTACCTTTTCCTCCTGTCCTTGAGAGCTAAACCTTGCAGAGGATATCTGACATTTTTTCTCCAGCCTAACATTTCTGACCATAGCAAATTACAATGAAGACTATTTGTGAATAATATCTTCCATGTCTGCCAAGAGGTCTAGGCTTTGCAACATATTCCGTGCTTCAGAACACTTTACAGTTATAGTAACATGTACCTGTATCAGAATCTGTGAGCGCAAGTGCAGACAGCAGTTGTAAATTTATATGACTACATTTAACAACTGTGACACCTGTATTAAATAATGAAACGCTCTTGACTTGTGGGCTCCATCACAACTTGTGGTCAGCTGTCTCTCTGTATAGTAATGCTCTAAAAACTTAGTGTTATCACTGATAACTTTGATATTCTGACATGCGAGAGTTGGTAAACATGCCACTTGGTGATGAATGATTACATCAGCTTTCTTGTGTATGCTCTTCAATTCATGCCTGTGGATAACTAATCCACTGGATATCTCTATAGGTATAGATCTCCCAGTAAGCACTAGACTGCTAGGCTTGTTTGACTTCCATTGTAGTCAGACCTTCATCACACACCATATCAACTAACCGCCCTGTTTTCCATGACACAACAACTTGATGAGGCGGAAGAGGATAGTTTAAATGCAGGTGATGTTCTTTACAAACCTGAGTTGTAAGAACACAGCTAGTAGCTACCACTTCCGGTACTGTACTCATGGGATACCAAGCCAGTGATGAATCTTTTTAAATAACTTGTTCTCTTTAACCTGGAGTACTTCTATACACTAACAGCCCAATTAAATGCAGGCGAAATTGCAGACCTGGAGAATATATAGAGAACTTTCACTGCACGTATAGGTATAATAAAGCACATCAGTTACTGGAAAACTTTGAAATCCCTTGACCTGTACTCCTTGGAACGCAGGCGAGAAAAAAATACATTATAATCTACACCTGGAAAATCCTAGCTTCAGGTATGGTAGCGGTTAAAGATTACGTGCACACCGATACTTTCTTTATTTTTTTTCAAACATTTAACATTTTACCAAATTCGCAGTTAAGATTTTTTTTATACTGCCCTTACTTGGCCAATTAGCGCATCCATCTACGACAGTGGCATCAGGCTGCCCTGGTGTGCAAGTTGACTGCTCCACCAGAAATTTTTCTTCAATAATGACTTTGATTTAGTAATTAGCATGTCTTTTTTTCCCAAGGCAAACATTAAGGTTGGAATCACTTTAGGTTCAAGGCGGCTCAGTATGTTCTTTTTAATAACAACAAGAGCAGAGAAACACTAAATTTGTCATCACAATACTTCTGCAGTCATGATGAGGCTTTTTGCGACATCATCACTTGGGATGAGTAACATTCATGCACCTCACTTGGATACCAACTCTTTGATTTATCACTGGTGATGTCTTCTAATAACTTATCGAGTGCAGAATCACTGCTATGTTTGGTGTCACCTCCATCAACTAGTTTTTATTCTCCTAACCATGAATCTCGTTCGACGACAGCCATGGCAAGGCATCTGCTGAATGTAAATTACTGACAGGAGAGGGCAAGACGGAAGAAACAGGAGAGGAAGAGATGAAGGAAGATGAGAAAAGCAGGAAGAGGAATATGTAAAAGAGGACTAGTAGGAGGACGAAGAGGAGGAGGAGGAGAAGGAAGAGATGGGGAGGGAGGGAATAAAGCCACACCTTACAAGTGCAGCGGTGTCAGTCAAGTGTCCCAGGGCGTCACCCCCTACACCCAAACACCCCCACCTCTCTGTTACGTCATGGAAGCTGAACCAAAGGAGTTCATGACATATCAAACTTATGACTTATCCGCAAGATGAACTACATGCTGAACAACCAAGGTTTGAACACCTATACATACGATATAAAGAAATAAATGTATTTTTCACAATTCAAGTGATGTGATTTCAACCAAGAAATTTAAGTTAGTCACTGCAAATGGATAGCACAAGTTTAACATTTTCTTTAACGATCACTTCTCAGAAAACGATTATTCTTCAGTCGTAAACTCCTACTAAGAAACAAGTCTACACGAAGATTTAATTCGAATTATTAACCAGGAGAGTTAATAAAAAGCCACTATGGCTTGTTTTCATTGAGGCTTTCTGGTCCTCTTCCCCGGGGTACGACCCACAGATTACATTTGTCAGCTCGTGGTTCAATTCGCGATTCGATCCCCGGACTTGTGAAAACATTCGGTATACTTCCTTACACCTATTGCCCTTATTTGCCTAGCAGTAAATAGGTACCTTGGTGTTAGGCGACTGCTGTGGGTCGCATCCTGGGAGGGAAAATAAAGGGATCCTTTACAAATAAGCCCGTTATCCTGGGTTACTGACTGAACAAATTCTTCATCTCCAAATCATTTTTAGACAATAATACAGTGACTAATATTGAAGCCAAAACAGAAGGCTACACCATACAACGGTATGACAGAAATATACAAGGGAGTGATCTACATGTATATATTTTAGCTTACAACCCTAGACCCAATCTGTATGATAGTATTTACAGAATATAATAATAATAATATCTTTATTTACTACAAGTACATGTACGTACAAAGTATACAAGCCTAGCTGACATCAATGACATACTATATAGAAAGCCGCTTGTTATGCAGAGCATTTCGGGCAAATTAGGTCAGTTTTATCCCAGGATGCGACCCACACCAGTCGACTAATTCCCAGGTACCCATTTTACTAATGGGTGAACATAGACAACTGGCGTAAAGTAACACGCCCAATGTTTCTACCCTCGCTGGGAATCGAACCCAGACACTCGCCGTCTGAAGCGAGAGCTTAAACCAGGCCACGGAGCACCGTAAATATGTACATGGTTTGACGGGCAGCCTTAATGACCCTCGTGTAAATGATAGGCTTACAATTCCATTAACCAGGAAACTTGATTATGAAGAGCATCTGAGCATAAAGTGCACAAAGTGACTTTCTAGCATGCAGCAACCAAACATAAGAACATAAGGAAAGAGGAGCACTGCAGAAGGCCCACTGGCCCATGCTAGGCAGGATCTTCTTAAACCTAAACCCATTAACAAAAATATCTGCCCAAACCATTTTCACTGCTACCCAAGGAATAAGCTTTGATGCCCTGGTAACTCATGCCAAGTCCCACACAGTAATGACCTACTACGACTATTGTTTTATATTTTAAGGTCAGTGTGTCAGAGATCAACGTCACTGTTTAACAGGGTGTTGCCTGAACATATTTGATCATATGAATACTGATTTGTGTTCTTCCGTCTTTTATATTTCACTCATTAGAGGGTGATGCCTTGATGCTATTGGTGAGCTCTTGATTAAACCATTCAGAAGTGTTAACTCACTTGTAAACATTTAAATACACAAAATATACTGGCTGTATATCTCAGCCTTCAAATGAGGTCCTCTTTAGCTGAAAAAGACCTTATCTGTAGGTCGAAATCTACAGCTACTCTCTGAGTTTTATTGTCAACTTGTGAGTTTAAACATGGTAAACGTTATTTGAATATTATTGCAGTCACGATACTGTCCCATTTTATTCTTTGAACACGTTGATGAACAAGTTTTCATTGGGACAACGTGGTCACCAGGCCACGGGGCCTCGGGGCCTGGTGACCTGGTGGCTAAAGCTCTCGCTTCACACGGCGAGGGTGTAGAAACATTGGGCGTGTTTCTTTACATCGGTTGTCTGTGTTCCCCATCAGTAAAATGGGTACCTGGGTGTTAGTCGACTGGTGTGGGTCGCCTCCTGGGACAAAACTGACCTAATTTGCCCTAAATGCTCTGCCTAACAAGCGCCTTTCTATGTAGTTATGTCATTGATGTCAGCTAGGCCTGTATACCTTGTACATGTACTTGTAGAAATAAAGATATAAGAAAGAAGTAACACTGCAGCAGGTCCTTGTCAAACCCAAACCCACTAAAAAATATTCGCCCAACCCATTAACAGTGTTACCCAAGGAATCAGCTTTGATAACCCTATTAACTCAAGTGCAAGTCCCACTCAAATCTACCTTCACTTGTTTACACACACCGGAAGTGTGGCAAGTCACGTGATGAGTACAGCATCCTACTGAGACGCTGGTGCCAAGATGCTCCAGGCACAGAATATCTCGCGTGAATTTTCCAAAACTTATCCTGACTTACGCTGAAACAAAATAACTTGTTTTAACACAAGTTTCTAGATAAAAAATAAATTGATTCACAAACTATTTCAACGATTTTCAGTGCTTCAGGCTGGAAGATTAAATGTATGAGTGTGCTACTTGGCAGAAATGTAAGATTTTCAGTTACGCAGGAAGATGTAAGATTTATAGTGTTTCACGGCAGGAAGATGTAAGATTTATAGTGTTTCACGGCAGGAAGATGTCAAGATTTATAGTGTTTCACGGCAGGAAGATGTAAGATTTATAGTTTTCAAGCATTGCAAGATTTAAGATTTTAGTGTTTCACGGCAGGAAGATAAGATTTATAGGTTTCAGCAGGAAAATGTAAGATTTATAGTGTTTCACGGCAGGAAGATGTAAGATTTATAGTGTTTCACGGCAGGAAGATGTAAGATTTATAGTGTTTCACGGCAGGAAGATGTAAGATTTATAGTGTTTCACGGCAGGAAGATGTAAGATTTATAGTGTTTCACGGCAGGAAGATGTAAGATTTATAGTGTTTCACGGCAGGAAGATGCAAGATTTATAGTGTTTCACGGCAGGAAGATGTAAGATTTATAGTGTTTCACGGCAGGAAGATGTAAGATTTATAGTGTTTCACGGCAGGAAGATGCAAGATTTATAGTGTTTCACGGCAGGAAGATGTAAGATTTATAGTGTTTCACGGCAGGAAGATGCAAGATTTATAGTGTTTCACGGCAGGAAGATGTAAGATTTATAGTGTTTCACGGCAGGAAGATGTAAGATTTATAGTGTTTCACGGCAGGAAGATGTAAGATTTATAGTGTTTCACGGCAGGAAGATGTAAGATTTATAGTGTTTCACGGCAGGAAGATGTAAGATTTATAGTGTTTCACGGCAGGAAGATGTAAGATTTATAGTGTTTCACGGCAGGAAGATGTAAGATTTATAGTGTTTCACGGCAGGAAGATGTAAGATTTATAGTGTTTCACGGCAGGAAGATGAAGATTTACTAGTGTTTCACGGCAGGAAGATGTAAGATTTATAGTGTTTCACGGCAGGAAGATGTAAGATTTATAGTGTTTCACGGCAGGAAGATGTAAGATTTATAGTGTTTCACGGCAGGAAGATGTAAGATTTATAGTGTTTCACGGCAGGAAGATGCAAGATTTATAGTGTTTCACGGCAGGAAGATGTAAGATTTATAGTGTTTCACGGCAGGAAGATGCAAGATTTATAGTGTTTCACGGCAGGAAGATGTAAGATTTATAGTGTTTCACGGCAGGAAGATGTAAGATTTATAGTGTTTCACGGCAGGAAGATGTAAGATTTATAGTGTTTCACGGCAGGAAGATGTAAGATTTATAGTGTTTCACGGCAGGAAGATGTAAGATTTATAGTGTTTCACGGCAGGAAGATGTAAGATTTATAGTGTTTCACGGCAGGAATGATGCAGAATGAAGATTTATAGTGTTTCACGGCAGTGAGGAGATGTAAGATTTATAGTGTTTCATGGCAGGAAGATGTAAGATTTATAGTGTTTCACGGCAGGAAGATGTAAGATTTATAGTGTTTCACGGCAGGAAGATGTAAGATTTATAGTGTTTCACGGCAGGAAGATGTAAGATTTATAGTGTTTCAGTCACGGCAGGAAGTAAGCTGTAAGTCTTACAGAGCATACCAATCAAGTCAGGAAGAAAGTCAGCTGTAAGACTTACCAAGTGCTTCAATGAAGGCAGATGTAAAACTTGCAAAGTGCTTCAATGAAGGAAGGTGTAAGACTTACGAGGATAATCATCAAAGACTCGTGCCAGGCTGAAGCACTGGCGGTACACCGCTGACGCGCACAATCAGGGCAAAGGTTGTGAAGATAATAATCGGAAACCAGGCAAGCAATTAGAGGCCTGGAAAGATGTGTAAACTTCCACTATGTGGGCCAGGTCTTTCAAGTTGTGTCTTGATGCTGGTGAAGGACGAGTTTTGATTTAAGGAATTATTATAATCTAATTACTTCCTATGCCTCACTGTATGACCCCTATGGGTTATACAGCTCTTTCATGGAATCTACCTGAAGGTTGTTCCGGGGAGTCAACTTCCCTACGGCCCGGTCCTCGACCAAGCCTCCTGGTGGATCAAGGCCTGATCAATCAGGCTGTTGCTGCTCGCCGCATGCAATCCAACGTAAGAACCACAACCCGGCTGATCGGGCACTGATTTTTAGGTATCTGTCTAGTTCCCTCTTGAAGGCAGCCAGGGGTCTGTTGGTAATCCCCCTTATGTATGGCGGGAGTCTATTGAACAGCCTTGGGCCCCCGGATACTTATTGTGTTTCCTCTTAGTGTACTCATACCCCTGCTTTTCACTGGGGGGATGTTGCACCGTCCGCGAAGTCTTGCTTTCGTACGAAGTGATTTCTGTGTGTAGATTTAGGACTAGTCCCTCTAAAGTTTTCCAGGTGATGATTATGATGTATTTCGCCTGTGTTCTAGTGAGTACAGGTCAAGGGACTTCAAACGTTCCCAGTAATTAAGGTGCTGGACTGAACTAATACGCAAGCGCACCTTAATTACTGGGAACGTTTGAAGTCCTTGGAACGCAGGCGAGAAAGATACATCATAATATACACCTGGAAAATCCTAGAGGGACTGGTCCCAAATCTGCACACACAAATCACTCCCTATGAAAACAGAAGACTGCATACGGTGCAACATCTATCCAATGAAAAGCAAGGGCATCATGAGTACACTAAGAGAAAACACAATAAGTATCAGGGGACCAAGACAGTCTCCCATCATACATAAGGGGGATTACCAATTAAAATACTAATAATAATTTTGGAAGGTCATTTTTACTGTGATGTCTGCGCACCTCTCACAAAACAGCTGTTGAATGAAAGATGCTCAGTGTGTTTCCTTGTGTTTTGGGATGCCATACCTCAGTGGGAGACGGCCGGCGTGTTAAATAATAATAATGTGCGAGAGAACTAACCTTCTTGAAGGTTTCCTAAGGAGCTTCACGACGTTCATAAGACTCCACTTGCTGCTCATGGTGTCACCTTCTGCTGCTGCTTCTTCAGGAGGGTCCTCACTCACACAAGATACAAAACACGAGTTATCATTTTACCAGGTAAATTTCATTTCTGGTATCACTTTCACTGGTAAATTCAAACATTATCACTGTTACGAATCACTTTTTTAATATATATTTTAATAACAAGTCTGTAATAACTAAGAACAAGCGCAGTTATGGAGTAAATCACACACCGCTTAAAGTACGAGGATCATTCTTTGAGAACGAGTGGGCAAGTGTCGTCGCCAGCTGTTATAGTTCCCTTCCGGCTGGTGACAACAGCTGACCACCTGGAGTGCTCGACGGAAGCTCATCCACTCGAGTACACTGATACAGAATCGCTACCAAACTGCTCGTACAATGTACTATTTAGTACAAGTGCAATTATGATCCCCGATCAACTTAATCCATGTGATGACGTATCATCCACCAAACATTCCAGGACCATAACGAACGTTTTCAGTAATATTTACTCTTTTTTTTCATTTGGTATACAGTCTTCACCATTCTTATCAAAGATATTGGATTTACCTAGTATGAATCAGTAGTCCTATGATAGTAGTATTTTCTTGTGATAAACTATTTTTCTTTAGAGTATATATAGTATTTTTTTCAAGTGGCAGGAGAGCGCAATCTTGCCTTATTTATTGAGTCTCTTGGTTGGGGTGTGAGATGATTCTTGGAGAGTTCTCTGGGCAGCATCCATGTTGCAGGTGCTGGTTTCCAGCACACAACCACACCTTCCATGGCTCATCTGAGGGGAAAAAACAAGGATATATATTACTGTCGAGTGGTACAGAAGCCCACAGATGCACTGTCTACTTATTTTTTATATAAATTATAAATCAAAACATCGATATATATATATATATATTATATATATATATATATATATATATATATATATATATATATATATATATATATATATATATATATATATATATATATATATATATATATACATGAGGAGGTCAATGACATCATAAAGAGAAGCCTCGCTCGCCACAGCCCGTTGCCCAGCTCAACGGGAACCCCAAGTGCAGAGGTCTGATGGAAGTCAAAAGCGTCCTGATGGAGCCACCATGCTACCCTGGAAGGATGGTAAGCAGATTGCTTGGGACTACACCTGTGTTGCCACATTGGCAGACACCTACCTGCCACACTCCTTAGCCGAAGGGGTGGAGCTGCCAGCCACAGGGAGACCCAGAAGACCCGCAAATATGAAGACCTTCCCTCTTGCTATAACTTCATCCCAATAGGGTCGGAGACCCATGGAGCATGGGGCAAGTGTGCTCTAAAGTTTCTCAAGGAGCTGGGTGGAAAACTCATCATAGAAACCAAGGACCACAGGGCGACCAGCTTCCTGTTTCAGAGACTCAGTGTTGCGATCCAGAGGGGAAATGCCTGCAGTATTCTGGGCACGCGGCCCACTGCCGGGGAGTTGGACGAAGTATTTGACATGTAGCTCTGAGTTGTTATCTATGTTGTTTTACTCCCCATTGTATTTTGTATTTTGTCTTGAAATAAAGTTTGTAAAAATATATATATATATTAAAATAATATATATATATATATATATATATAATATATATATATATATATACGCGTATCTTCATGCTCGCCCTCCACCTGTCACTGAGTAACAACTGGATATGATTATTTTACTAATGTGCTTTAATATTAACCTTTTGATCCCTTACTGGAAAATAAGTACTGGTTTTTGAAAGTGAATGTCACCACCCTCCCTTCCCTCTTCCTTTCCTTGATCTCTGAACCTTCATCTCTTAAGTACTATATTTGATCAAAATTAGACTCGGAATAAGGAACTGAATGCGTCTAGCGGACTAGTTATTCTCAACACAGTGTGATAAAATGTAATTAATAGATGATCCTGGATAAAGCTTTGTGTATTAGGTTGATCTTGACTGTCAGAGAACCAATGTAAAGGAAGAGGGAAGGATGTACCTTGTTGCCAGTGAATACCTTGTAATTCAAGGAACTGGATCTACTCTCGTATGACCCTTTCGTGTTACCTTTGATGACCCACCAAAAATGTATTTTGATTTATTTCCATTGAGCTGAGCCCCTGCTGCAAAGAGACCTTCCCATACGTTCCTTCCCTCCCGAGAATCGAACCAGGGTTACTTTCCCTTGTAAGCTGACCGGCTGGTCTGTTCTATCAAGTCAGCAACCAGGAGGATTTGGTCTTGGACCGGGTCGTTGGGGTGATGAACCCAGGAAGCGACTACAGGTAGCCTACAAGTTTTATTTATTGCAAGTGTCTTCACCTACCAGTGAGGAGGTCTCCATTACAATATTACCTGGAGATGGTTTCGGGGGTCAATGCCCAGCGGCTCGGTCCTGGACCAGACATCTTGATGGATGCCCTGATCAACCAGGCTTCTGGTGCTGCCGCACACAATCCAACGTATGCATCACAGCCCGGCAGATCAGCAAATGACTTACGCAACTTATCAGCATCAGATGCCAGCCACCATAGTCAGACAGATCAACATCTGACATGAGCAACTAATCAAGATATACTACACAGTATCAGTTGTAAGCCAACACAGCTGGACACAAAAACAAGTCGTGGATATTTCGTTGGTTCTGAGCTAAATATATAAAACTAGTTTTGTCTTCACGTGGGGTCACTGGTGCCACTGAACCTGTTCAATATACTTTTATTACCCAACATCTCAATGAACATTTGGATCTTACAATATATATATATATATATATATATATATATATATATATATATATATATATATATATATATATATATATATATTATGAGAGAGAGAGAGAGAGAGAGATGGGGTCCACCTCTGGTGTAAATTGTGGGACCCATGGCCTCGGAGAAGTGGATAAAAAGGCTTCAATGAAGAATATTTGGATTTCTTCCTGATGCCATTTGAATATTCCACTTCTCCTACCACCCCATCTTTTCATTTATTGTTTACCAATAGGTATATTTTATTACATAATATGGTACAAAAGATTTAAGAGATACATTGTTGATATAAAGATGGCATATACAGTACACGAGGTGTGAGAGATACATGTCTAGTACATATTGTTACGTGTTTGTCACTGATTATAATGCGAAAATCTCATCCAGCTCCGAGAAGAGTAAATCAAACACAATTACCAAGTATTTCCTCAGGCGATGTATGACCCCTTAGGGTTTAGGGCTTCCTCAGAAATCTAATAACTTCTCCGTATATGAACAGTGAGAAACCACCGGGGAAAAAAAACAGGTAAAAGAGATCTGCATACTTTGGTCTCAACCTCGACCTAACCAAGGTTTCCGAGACAGAAAAACCCCAGAGATCCATTTACCTGTTGTTTTTCACGTTTGTCTACATGGTTGTCCACCTCTCACCCCTCACTGTATATGACACTGCAAGCATGTCAGGATATATATGCCCTGAGGTAGTTACAGAAAGATGTTACATATACAGTATACCAACAATAAAGAAGATTAAGGAGTTACATGTACAGTATACTAACAGTAAAGAAGGTTAACACTACACCCACAGATTCCTACACAGGAGCTACGTCATACCCCCTGGAGGCTGTCACAGTGCATATATGGAAGAGATGACAAGAAGCTTGGAGCTACGTCTCAGAGAGTTTCAGAGTGTAATAAAGTTGGTTGAATTACTGACATATTAAGTAAAAGAACACATGTGCAGCGAATGAAATTTTTATTGCAGCAACGTTTCGATCTAAAAGGGATTTGTCAAGCCAATGGCTTGACAACGCCCCTAGAAAACGCAACGTTGTCGAAATGACATGCCTCATCAGTTGCATATGTGTCCTTTTAGCTAACGTGGACAACATGTGTAATCCAGCGAAACTCACACAGCCATCTGATAATAACGGAGACAGGTTCACACAAGAGAAGCTACCTATAATATTCAGTGATCACTGCAACAACGTGAAGAAATCCTGTAGTTTCAGAACGTCAGACATATGAGCCAACTCACTGACAGCCAGACAGAACACTGCTATCTCCTGACCCACACAACACTGACTGACCCCTCCCATACCACTTCTCTGCTGTCGCTTATGATCAGTATTAGACTGACGAAATCTCCCGTAACCGGAAAGTTTCGTAATAAAGTGTTCGTTACATATTTCTAACATATACCCTGAGGGTTTGCCTTGAAAATTCTGGAAATAATTTTTTTTATTGAAAAAGAGGTGAATTACAATAATAATGACCCAGCTTGCAGTCGATTGGCTTTAAACCTAACAATCTAACTTGTCTTGTCTACAACTTTACAAATTTTTATAATAATAATAATACTACAAGTACTGCTACTACTACTACTACTACTACTACTAATAATAATAATAACCCTCAAGGGAGGTTCTATGATGCGAGTGAGGGGTTCTTAATCCAAGGAATTGGACTTGCCCTCCCCTTGGATAAAACCTGAATGCCTCCCAGGCACTATATGACCGCTATGGGTTTAGTGCTTCCCCATAAATATAACAATAATGATAAAACTACTACGACTAATAATAATAATTCATGTTTATATAGTGCATTAATGTTGAGGTAGCGGAGGTGGGCGGGGTGAATGAGGCGTCAGATGTTGTTGAACCAAACATTCACACCCAGGGTACATCTTATTAAGCCTGCTTATTTAACACGGTCGCCGACACCTGGCCCAACAGACAACAAGACATGGAAAACCATTAGTGAAGACTTTAGTCTGTGTTATGTTCATGTTATTATATTGTGCAGCAACCTCTTTACTACCTTACTCCTCTGACCTCAGCACTTTGATAACACCAACAATTACCTTCATTATTTTAGTGTTACGCATTACCCGGCGTTTTTATGTTATAATCAAACAAATTATATATATATATATATATATATATATATATATATATATATATATATATATATATATATATATATATATATATATATATGCAAGAAAACCACTTCCTTGATAATGTGAGTAGTCACGAAAGCGCTTGGAATTCTTCTATTTTTTCATAGTGGTTTTGCATATTTTGATATCACCTGTTTACTGTGATCTTTTTGCATATATATATATATATATATATATATATATATATATATATATATATATATATATATATATATATATATATATATATATAACAAAATAACCACTGTGAAAAGTAGTGAATTTCCAGGTGCGTTCGTGAGAAATCACGAAAGCACTTGGAAATTCACTTATTTCACAACGGTTATTTTGCATATTGTGATATCACCTGTTTTACTGTGATATAAGCGAAATTATTTACAAACATTATCTCACACCAGAGCAGGACTCGAACCTGCAAACTGCACCACAGTGCACACTACTTGTACCACTAAGCCAAACCCCAAATAAGTATAGGTGCCCACCAGACACTGGGCATCTTTACCACAAAACACGATCAAGTCGACTAATAACAAGGCCAAAATGCTCAGGCATGTTATGATAATATTAATAATAATAATAATAATAATATCTTTATTTCTACAAGTACATGTACAAGGCATAAAGGCTTTCTTTGTGCTCAACAATGTTTATAAAATCTAAATCACACACTGTATACTATGCAAAGAAATAAAAAAATAATTTTAATTAGAATTTGGAAAGGTTGCTTTTTTCCTTCATATGCTAGGCTGTGAGCTGATAAATTAGACATGTGCAACACTAGGCTGCCAGTGATGGCGAATATGCCTTCTTGGTTGAGTCGTTCTACATCAACAGATTTTCCTTTTCATGTAATATGGTTTAATGGTTAAGACAAAAGGAAGGTAGCAGAGACACTTTCCTGACAACATGAGCAACACAGAAGCTCACCTTGGATGTCTGAGGCCAGGTGATAATTGTGGGAGACACGGGACATCCCGGAAGAAATATATGTGGTTTCTGAACGGAAGGTAGTTGTGGTTGTTGTAGTGGCTGTGGTTGTTGTGGTGGTTGTAGTTGTGGCTGTGGTTGTTGTACTTGTGGTAGCTGTGGTTGTTGTAGTTGTGTGGCTGTGGTTGTAGCTGTGGTGGCTGTGGTTGTAGTTGTGGTGGCTGTGGCTGTTGTGGTGGCTGTGGTTATTGTAGTTGTTGCTTTTGTAGTTATTGTAGTTGTGGTTTTTGTAGTTATTGTAGTTGTGGCTTTTGTAGTTATTGTAGTTGTGGTTTTCGTAGTTATTACGGAAGTTTTGGTGCCTCTGGTAGATGTTGTGTTGAGAGTAACGTTGATAGGTGTGATTTCATTGAGAAGTGTGTGTGCACTTATTGAGTTGTACTCAACTATTTGTAATTGCGGGGGTCGAGATTCAGCTCCTGGCCCCGTCTCATAAACCACTTTGATCAGCATCACTGACTCATCACCGGCCTAAGTGCGAGGTGTGGCGATTCTCGATGGCGTTACAGGAGCACACTAGTTGATCTATTGACAAATGCCAGTCACATGAATCTTAGAAGACCCTGCCTAGCTTTGCCAGTAGGCCTCCTAGTGGTCCTCGCCTAAAGTGACGCCATCTCCATTTTCACTTCAGGTCCAATATATATATATATATATATATATATATATATATATATATATATATATATATATATATATATATATATATATATATATATATATATATATATATATATATATCCATCTATGTGTTTCTTCACAGTGATCAACTCTATGGAACTAAACAACTGATATCAAGGCTGAGGGACTAAACACCTCAAACTCTCTTCTTTAAAGGTCTCCACAATATTTGCATTCATATGAAAAAGCCTGCTGTGCAGGCGAAACTTTTCAAATATAAAGATACCAAAGTGTTGCAAAGGTGTCATCTTGAGTGATGTATCTCAGTATCTCAGAATCTCAGAGTAAATTCACTCATGTTAGGATTAATTCCACAGGTGGTTCTCCACCCCTGGCACCTGCTTTATGCTGGCTCTCAATACACCACACTTTCGTACACTCTGCCATCAATATTTAAAAATCACGTTATTTAGAATATTATCCATTCATTATTTATAGAAGAAGAGTAGCATTAACTCCAACTGCGGGTCATCGTATAGCTAAGACCCGCGTCAAGAAACACTTGTCCTGTTTCCTGGCAGACCTTACCTGACCTAACCCTTAACTATTTCGACATATCTTAATGAATCTGATGACCTACTCCACTGTTAAGGTGTAAATTTACCTCAATATTTGTTATAGTAGAAATGGTGTATTGTTCATTTTTAATTCTCTCTCGTGTTCTGTCCTGTACATCGTGTCGTCTCCTGTATCGTGTTCTTTCTAATAAACGTTTGTCCCATCTATTTTTTTTTTTTCAGGAAAAAAAAGCATCTGAAATTATATTTTCTCCATGTCTTCATTTGATTACTTTATGTTGGATTCAGTTTTAAATGACCCCTGACCTTGAACTAAGGTATTACTGAGGACCTTTGTAACCCTGGAGGTGACCTCCGGTGGGTGGAGGCCTCTCTCTGGTGACCTAACCTGTCTGTCCTTGAAGGGGACCTTAGGTTAGTATAATTTCAAAATGCTTCCTGGGTGACCTGAGAATCTGTTGTAACCCTGGAGGAGACCCCGGCTGGGTGGAGGCTCTCAGCCACTCCCCAGGTGACCTGCTGATCTCTCCACCTTCCAAGGAAGGTGAGGGAAGGATAATGTGATGAATCTCATTGTGGGTTGCCTGCTCTCTTGGGCAAGTTTGCAACACAGCCTCTAATTACGCCGGACTTTTTCGTACGCATTGCAGTGCGTCAATTTATGAACGGTCTATTAATTTGCGTCAATTTAATCTTACCTACTTTACGTAGGGTTTGAACTTTGATTACTCTTGTGGATAAAATGTTATACTGAATTCCTATTTATTTATTATTAGTCATAGATTAAGTGCTAAACACCTAGGGGTAATACAGCGCCTGGGGAATGGGAGGCCATCTGCCCGAAATGCCCCGCGTTTCAACATGTTCCAAAGTGTCAACCATTTTTGTGTATACAATATATCATGTTTAAATAAGCTTGTATTTGTATTTGTAATTAGATTCGATGCAAGGAAGGGTAGCTCCAGTTCTTTGTGTCAAGATCCCTTCACCAGCATCACGGCACCTCCCTTGATGGGTATCTGACTTCACTAAGGCAGTATTGGTTAACCTGACGATTTTAACCTTAGTTAAAAATTCTGTTGATGTTAACTCTCCTGATATAATCTCACCCCCGACCATATTTATTAAACCTTCGACTGGTCGCAAATGTAATACAAAATTTAAAAAAATTCAGATCTTAGCCCATTGCAGGAAGTCTAGTGCACTTTTTTTTTTTTGTAAATCAGGAATGTCGTATTTTATATTTTAACTCCCTGAGTTACATATTTAGTGACATGGGGATGCAGTGATATTGTTCCACGTGTGTGGTAGTGTAGTGTAGATAAGTTAGAAAAAAGGTACAAAGAAAAGCTACAAAATAGCCATAAGAGTTGAAAAATATGAAAGACTGTTAGCACAGAAGATGCCCAGGCTGGCTGATAACAGGAGATATGAGAACCACATATAAGGTTATCAATGAACAAGAAATAATGAAGACTTTTTTTGTACCTACAACAGTGATAAGAAACCATGACTAAATTACTGAAGACGGACACCACAAGCAAAGAAGTGCTCCTGTAAGTACGAGTAATTAAAAACAGGTAGTCTAATTATACACACATACACAGTGATTTGTGTGTGTGTGTGTGTGTGTGGTGTGTGTGTGTTTTCGCTGGTGATATAAAATTAATGAGAATACAAACAGATGAGGGCGGGCTGTAAACGTATCTGGACAAACTGCAGGGTTGGTCAGATTATGAAAATTGGGGAAGGGCCAGAAAACCAGACACAGAATACAGACTCGGGGGACAGAGGCTACGGACCTCATTCAAATAGAAGGACCTGAGAGTAAGCATAGTACCTGCCATATCAACAGAGGCTTATTAACCGAATAACCTCTGCAGCCAATGCTCGCCGGGCAAATAGAAGAGTGGCCTTCAGGAATCTCAACAAAGAGTCATTCGGGTGCTTTAGACAAATTATGCCAGGCCCATCTTGAAGTACGCAGTACCAATATGCCTCCCACACCTGAGGAAGCATGTTAAGAAATTGGAGACTAGTTCCAAAGCTAAGAGAGAGACTAAAGGAATTAAATCTAACGACCCTGGAGGACGGAAGGACCAGGGGATTCATGATAACAGCATACAAAATATTCAGAGGAATTGATAGGACAGACAGGGACAGGCTGTTTGACTGGCGGGAAACAGGTACTCAAGGGCATAGCTGGAAGTTAAAGACGCAGGTGAGTCACAGGGATATCAGAAAATACTTCTTTAGCATTAGAGTGGTCGGGAAGTGGAAATATCTAGACATCGAAGTGGTAGAGGTAGAATCCATACATAGCTTTAAGAATAGGTATGATAGAGCTCACGCAGCCAGGAGTGAAACTGGTAGCGGCCAGGAGCTGAAACTAGACATCTGCAACCACAAAATGGTGAGCACAAATAAGTGATTACACGTACACACACACACCTACTATTCCTAATATTATGTCAGCGACCTACCAGAAGAGATTAAATGTGACGTGTCACTGTTTGCTGATTATGTAAAACTAATGAGACAAATAATAAAAAACAGAGGACAGAGTAAACTCCGGTGAGACCTCAACAGACTGCAGATGTGGTTAAACAAGTGACTTCTCAAGTTCAATACAAACAAATGCAAGGTCAGGCAAACTGGAGGTGAGGCTACACCGAAGACAGTTTACGATGGGCAGAGGAAATTTGCAAATATATATGTGAGAAATATAATAATAATAATAATATCTTTATTTACTACAAGTACATGTACAAGGTATACAGGCCTATCTGACATCAATGACATATTACTATATAGAAAGTCCCTTGTTATGCAGAGCATTTCGGGCAAATTAGTTCCTTGTCCCAGGATGCGACCCACACCAGTCGACTAACTCCCAGGTACCCATTTTACTAATGGGTGAACATAGACAACCGGTGTTAAGAAACACGCCCAATGTTTCTACCCTGGCTGGGAATCGAACGCAGACCCTCGCCGTGAGAAGCGAGAGCTTTAGCGGCTCTGGTGGTCTGGTGGCTAAAGCTCTCGCTTCACACGGCGAGGGCCTGGGTTCGATTACCAGCCAGGGTAGAAACATTGGGCGTGTTTCTTTACACCTGTTGTCTATGTTCCCCATCAGTAAAATGGGTACCTGGGTGTTAGTCGACTGGTGTGAGTCGCATCCTAGGACGCTGACCTAATGTGCCCGAAATGCTCAGCATAACAAGGGACTTTCTATATAGTAGTAGTCACTGATGTCAGCTAGGCCTGTATATCATGTACGTATATAAATTATATGTATAATTAATTATTATTATTATTATTATTATTATTATTATTATTATTACATGCAAGATTAGCCAATCTCAGAATGGCATTCAGGAACTTGAACAAAGAATCCTTCAGAACTTCATACACGACTTGAGTATGAGGCTCCAACACAGATCCCACACTTGGTCAATTACTTGCAGAAGCTTGAAAAGGTCTAATGATTTACAACAAGAATAGTAACAGAATAAGAGAAATGCCTTACCAGAATCTTGGTGCAAAGAAGGATTTGGGGAGACTTGATTACGACAAACAAAATTTTAAGGGGAAGTAACAAGTATAAAATGACAAACTCAATATACAACTTCAAGATCATATGCACAGAGTTAGTAAATACTTCATTCGTGAAACGTGTTGTGGGAGAAATTTTCTTCTGACCCAGCATGCCAGAAATCGACCAGGAGCTGAGTCCCAACCCCCAGTCAACAAAACTTGAATAAGCCCACACACACACACAAGCACAAGCACACGCACACACACACGCGCGCGCGCGCGCACACACACACACACACACACACCACACACACACACTCCAGGAAACGGGTTTTCGCCGCCGCAACATTAATTTAATATGACTGGCAAATTTAATTCTGTATTTTCACATGTTTTTCAATCTTTCTGGTGTTCTGTCTGTTGCATAGAATACAAAATATTGGTTTTCTGTGTTATTTTCCAGCTTGCAATTGTTTTCAATTCATATTGCCCATTGACAGGTGAAATAGACGTATGGAAGGAAGTAGGTGCCAAGTGTCCCAGGTGCAAGTCTGGAGGAAGACTCCATACAACAGCTTTAGGAATAGGTATGATTGGGGCTAGGAGGGCGAGTACAAATAGGTGAGCAGATCAACACAGGCCACAAGTAACATTAATGGCCGGTCTTCTTTATCCGCAGTTATGGTTGATTCCTCTCATCAAGTGTCTCTGCTTTTAGCTGCTAGTCCTATTCTAGGTCCTATTAAAGCTGCACAGAACCTGTACACTCGCAATCAAGATTAAATTAACCCTTAATAATAGGAATAAATTCTCTGCATATATACACAGATATACACCTCTCAGTGTACATACCCTGCCTGGTGCTTAGTGCAAGGCTGTCCTTTATGGTCACTTGTGTGCTACCTGTCGTTTTGTAGGACAGTCTCTAGTGTTTACCTGTGTATTGTTTACTTGCTCCAGTACACGGAAAAACATGCATCAGGTTGGGTTATGAGTAGGCAGTGAGTTATTTGGGCCAGTAGGCCTGATGCAGTGTTCCTTCATTCTTATGTAATCTTGGCACCTCAAACAATGAGGGTGTTGCTTCCAACGAATTAACTTGTTAAGGAGTTCGACAGAAGAAGTGATGGTAGCAAGGAAACAACTGTTGATATATTGAAGTACGTGGCGGAGCCCGGCATGTCCGTCTGCCAGCCCCTTAGGTCTAGTGGGGCTTGTGGCCTAGGTGTGTGGTTCAAACTGAGATCACGTGACTTAAGGCTTGGCCAGGGAGCCTGCCTATAAATGTTGCTAGGATAATGTATATATTACACAAGTATTACACTGTTGACAAAGTTACCTCGGAATTAAGAGGCTGTTTCCCCAGCTCGTCCCAACACTGGTAGGTTACTGACCCGTCAGACATGACACTCCCTCCACATCTCCCTCTCCCCCAAAAGTCCTCTTCCCTCAAGCAATTCCCTCCCTACTCCTCAAGCACTACACACCAGACCCACCCTCCGTATTCCCAGGCTAGGGGATAGAGGGAGGGAGTGGATGGAGAGGGATAGAGAGGGAGGGTGGGCTAGGCTAGGCAGCGTCGGCGTGCCTCGCCTCTACTGGTCTAGCTGCAACAAAAACTCGATCCTGTCCACGTTAAGTACCGCGCGTCCGACGCCTCCTTGCTTACCGTGTTTCCCTCCACCCACACACCAGCCTCTCGTATCCCCCCTCATTCACCGATTGTCCTCTATTCCTTCCGTCATTTCTTACCCACTATAAGTTATTTAGGTACAGGTACACATAAATACAGTTACACAACAAATTATCATACATAGTAACATGTGTGAATTAACTAGGATAACCCCCCCCCCCAAAAAAAAAAAAAAAAAAAAAAAAAACTCAGTGACTTATTTCCATTGGGATCCTTTGTAATATCCCTTTCTCCCTTCATCATATGTCTCTCTCCCATAATTTATTAGCCTCATTCAATCCTTTCCTCCCTCCCTGTCTTCCTTAGCCTCCTTCATTTTTCCCTTCCTTCCTTCCCTTATCCCTTGTTACATTCCTCACTTTGTTGAATGAAAAGAAAATATTAGTGAAGGAAAATATTTTACTACTAGACACGAAACTCATTTAAAATTTACTTGGCTATAAGAATACGATATAGAAATGAGAGTACAGTTATTTATACATCGTTCACCTTGCTTTATTTCTCTATTTCATGCATAAGCCCATGATAGCAACGTTATAACATTAATGTGTTGCAAAGTTATACCTCTGTTCTTATTATTATTATTTATGGGGAAGCACAAAACACGTAGGGGTCATATAGCGCCTGCAGAAATATTACTAAGGCATCCGTGTAAATACACCTGGACCTGCAGGCATATAGGAGGCTGCAGGGTGTGTGTACGTGTATTGCAAGACTGCAGGCCACGGCAACACTGCAGATCACGACAACACTGCTGTGCTAGTTGGTAGGTTTATTAGGTTTAAAGCGTATGTATACGAGAGTTATTACGGCTGCATGTCATATGTACGCCATCACTCAAGGAGGTATACACCGGAAGATACGCACCTCTATGTGTATATACTCTGAATTATACACATCACGGTATGGTGATACCTGGAGGGTGTTCCGGGGGTCAACGCCCCTGTCCATGACCAGGTCTCGAAATATATATATTGAATGAAACACCTCTTGATGCATACATACTGATGTATATATATATACATCATTGTATATAAACAGCGATCGGTGTATATAACCTTGCTGTGTTGGCTTCAACACTGTTACACACTGATAACCTATCTTTATACCTTTAATAAGTTCCATGAGTTTTTCTACTACCGAAGCCCGGCCATGGGCCAGGCTCGTCTGGTCCATCACAGTCTGGTTGATCTGACACCTACGACAAATGTTTCGTGAAACACAGCAAGGATTATGATCTGAGGAATTGGAACTACCCTTCCCTTCTATGAATGAAACCTGACTGCCTACCATTCCCCAGACGCTGTATGACGGGACAAAGGCGTACTCTTACGGGTTTATTCTCCATGAATACAATACCGTAACAAAATTCGCGCGCGCGAATTTGCTGGACTTCTAAGACAATCACAGTAACAATACAAGAAAGACAGGGTTGGCTGAACTGCATTTTAATGGACTCTAGAAAAGCATTTGATACAGTACCACACACGAGATTAGAAGAACAAGGTTAAATAGCAGTGCTCCAGTGAGTCAAGGAGTACTTAAATGAGAGTAACAGTAAGGGTTGAGACATCAGAATTAGACAGAATAACGAGTGGGGTTCCGCAAGAATTAATGTTAGGACTACTACTATTATTCCTAATATATGTGAATGACTTACTAAAGGGGACTGAGTCCAATGTGTCAATTTGCTGACAAAAGGACTCAGCTATACTAGGTTGGTTAGGTAAGAATCATCAAGAAACAGGATAAGCGTTTCCTGATGCGGGTTTCAGTCATATGATGACCCAATACTGCAGCTTTTAATCATCTGACCGAAGCCTTCCACTGGTTTATCGGTCCACCCCGTTAAAAATTATGGCTATACCTCCAGAGAGACCTCAACAGACTGCAGATGTGGTTCAACAAGTGGCTTCTTGAGTTCAATCCAAGCAGATGCAAGGTTATGCGTTTTGGAGGAGAGGACAGACCAGACAGTACAACATGGGAGGAGAGAAGCTGCAAATATCAAGAATTAAAAAGGATCTGGGGGTGATTATAACATCTAACATATTGCATACACAGCGGTGTATGCAAGATTATTATGCTGTATGACCCTAGTGGGTTAGCGCTTGGTTTTGATTATAATAATAATATGCAAGATTAGTAAGCCTCAAAATAGCATTCAGGAACTTGAATACAGATTCCTTTAGAGCCTTATACACGACATATGTTAGGCAAGTCACTGAGTATGCTGCCCCAGCATGGAGCCCACACCTGGTCAAGCACATGAAGAATATGGAAAAGACCTAAATGTCTGCAACCAGGTTAGTACCAAAACTAAGAGGAATGCACTATGAAGAGAGGTTGAAAAAAAAGTGAACTTGGCGACCTTAGAGAGAACGAAAAGGGAGACATAATTACTACGTACAAAATCTTAAGAGGAATTGATAGGGCTGAGAAGGACATTGAATTATGAGGTTCAGGACCATGAGGACACAGGTGGAAGCTGAAGACACAGATGAGCTACATGGATTTAAGGAAATATTTCTTTAATCTAAGGGTAATTAAAAAGTGGATATGACTTGAATGAGGCAGTGGTGGAAGAAAACTTAAGACCCAAGCGGCCAGAAATCACTCCCTACGAAATCACTCCCCACGAAAAGTAGAGGCGCCATTGGTACACTAAGAGAAAACACCATAAGTGTCCGGGGCCCAAGACTGTTCAACAGCCTCCTACCATACATAAGGGGAATTACCAACAGACCCCTGGCTGCATTCAAGAGGGAGCTGGACAGATACTTAGTCAGTACCGGATCAGTCGGGCTGTGGTTCGTACGCTGGACTACGTGCGGCCAGCAGTAACAGCCTGGTTGATCAGGCCCTGATCCACCGGGAGGCCTGGTCGTGGACCGGGTCGCGGGGGCGTTGACCCCCGGAATACCCTCCAGGTAGACTCCAGGTTTATCAAGCTCTACACAAAATGTGCCAGCTTTTGTTGATACATTTCTTTCAAATTCTGACTTATTCTTCATTAATTAATTGACCCCATTCACCACCAGTTATCCAGAAGTGGTCACACATCCAGACTCGTGACCCGGGACCAACAACATTCACCACCAGTTATCCAGAAGTGGTCACACATCCAGACTCGTGACCCGGGACCAACAACATTCACCACCAGTTATCCAGAAGTGGTCACACATCCAGACTCGTGACCCGGGACCAACAACATTCACCACCAGTTATCCAGAAGTGGTCACACATCCAGACTCGTGACCCGGGACCAACAACATTCACCACCAGTTATCCAGAAGTGGTCACACATCCAGGCTCGTGACCCGGGACCAACAACACAACGTTAGTGTCTAAAGTAAGTGTACAGTGCAATGAAAAAAATATTTAAAAAACGGAGGGCACTCATTAAGGTGGTTTTGGAGGCATCGTAAGAATAAGTCTTGACACGTGCGACTATTATTACCTTGTGTCTCCCTCATCAACACACCACTACCTACAACAGTGTTTATCTGGAAGCAAAAAGTGGCAGAGAAAATTACAATGTGTCTTAACAATAACACCAGACACATCCTCTCTCCCACTCCATTCACGTATATATATATATATATATATATATATATATATATATATATATATATATATATATATATATATATATATATATATATATATATATATATAAGGATGGGGTCCACCTCTGGTACAAATTGTGGGACCCATAGCCTCGTAGAAGTGGATAAAAAGGCTTCAAGGAAGAATATTTGGATTTCTTCCTGAATGTGTGTTTATCGTGCAGAATAAGTAAAACTAAAATTTTCTCTTATACATTTAAAGATATATTTTTTATTTATGTTAATATAAAATTAATGATTTTGTACCAAAAGAACCTTAGGAAACTTACCTAACCTTATTATAACAAGCTAAATTTAATTTAGCCTAATCGAACTAAATATATTTTATATAAGTTTACAATAATTTAATAATAAACAAACACAATGAAATATATTTTTTCGTTAGACTCATAACAATTTTTGCGAAATTATTGCATACACAAATTTTCGCTTGCCTTATTCGGCAAGAAGTGCGTTGCTATTTAAGCCAAAATAGTAAATTTTACTTATTCGGCACAATATTATATAATATATATATTCTATATTTATGCCCTTCAAGGAGGGTTCTGATGAATAACTCTTGGTCAAAATAATTTGTTCTATCCTCCCCTTCAATGAAGTGAACGGAATTACAACCAATTTTCCAGGTGCTGCATGACCCTGCTGGTTTAGCAGCTTCCTGTTAGTATAATCAGCCATCTAAGTTTGAGGGAACTTAAGTTTGAGCCGTTGATTTCTGCTTCACAACTTTCAAGAGAGTGTTGTACTTGATCCTTAACCCCGTGTCATCTATAATATCTAGTGTTGTAACCTGTCTGCCTTCACTAATTCACTTCCTAGTTCATTTCAGTTCTTCACAACCTTTTTCCTTCTATTTCTAGAGTTCATTTAGGTATTTAATTTCCGCCTGTTTCACCTCGTTTTGGTTCTTCCTATGCCAATGAGCATTTTGTATGTCGTGATCGTATCTCACCCGATCCTACTCTTCTTAGTAACGTCAGGTTATATTTCTTTACAGTATTCTCTTTTTCTCGTCTTTAATCCGGGGAACGCCTCTATTTTCATATATGATCGTATAGCTTTGCCTCCCGCTATCGTCAGGCGTTATTTCAGTGTGCAGATTTGCTATAAATCCTTCACGCATCTTGTGTAAAATGTTATATATCTTTCTTGTCTATGCTTTATGGCTTTATGGAATGCAACTAGAGGAAGTTTAGGTACTCTCTAGATCTGCGTTTTCTCCATAAATGGGCTGTTATATGTTTTATATGCTCTAGTGAGTACAGGTAATTCGTGGCTTAAGTGGTAGCGCCTTCGGCTCACAAGAGAGGGGCCCATGCTTTGACCCCAACATGAGTCGAAATGATGGGTATGTTTCCTTACACATGTTGCTCCTGTTTACCTAACAGTAAGTAGGTACCTCTGTGTTAGCTGTCTGTTGTGTCACATACCACAGAGGTGCTTTTATAACTTAGGACCGGAATTGTAAATGAGCTGAGGTAGAAAAATAACTCTTAGCCAGTAAATAGTCTTAGGTAGGAAAACAACTCCTAGCCAGTATATTCAACGGTGTCAATAAAATGTCTTAATGGTACTAATATTTGCTTGGCATATTTTTGTTTTGAAGGTTCTTGTTATCCAGTTTTTCCTATTCCTTGCCTGTGTGCTAGTAGCAGTGAGGCTGCTGCTGCTGCTTCTGCTGCTGCTGGGAAGTAACCGAAATGTGCAAAGTCGGAGGCAAGGGGGGAGAGAGAGAGAGAGAGAGAGAGAGAGAGAGAGAGAGAGAGGAGGTCTTTCCCTTATCTATCGGAGGTCATTCAGAGCCCCGTAGAGGTCTGGTTATCACCTTCCTCCCTCACCCCACATCCCTTGTCATCTCCCTCACCCCCCTGTCACCTCCCTTACCTCATATCCCTCGTCCCCTTCCCTTCATCCCACACCACCTCCCTTTCCCACTCCATTCCCTGCCCTACATCCCTCTCTTCTCCCTTTCCTAAGTCCCACTCTACCTTACCCCTTGCCCGCACATCGTTCTCTCCCTGCCCCCTCCCCCTCAGCCACTACTCCCTCATTATCATGCACAAGGGACCGCCAGTACAAGAGGCTCAAACATTATTTCCTTTCCCCGTCACGAGGAAATCCGGCAAGTGTAGCAGAAGGCGCGGATGTAGCTAACTGTTGGTGCACCGTGTGGTGAGGAGCTGGGTCGCTGCCTCCTCTATACTCTACCTTGGGAACTAGTGGATGAGTCCTCTTGCTCATCTCTCTCTCTCATATCACATTTTATCTCTCCTTCATCTTTCTGTCTCTTTCATGTCACCCTTTCATATCTCTATTTCATCTCTCTTTCATCTCCTCTTTCCATCTCTCTCTTTAATCTCCCCGTTTCATCCCTCTCTCTTTCTCTTTCATCTTCTTTCTCTCAGAATGTTGAATACATGTTTCACTCATGTTCTCTATCATCATATGTGATTGAAACAACGTTCCCTCGTGTGTGATGGTGGTAGTGGTGGTAGTGATGGTGGTAGTGGTGGTAGTGATGGTGGTAGTGGTGGTAGTGGTGGTGGTAGTGGTGGTAGTGATGGTGGTAGTGGTGGTAGTGATGGTGGTAGTGGTAGTGATGGTGGTAGTGGTGGTAGTGATGGTGGTAGTGGTGGTAGTGATGGTGGTAGTGGTGGTAGTGGTGGTGGTAGTGGTGGTAGTGATGGTGGTAGTGGTAGTGATGGTGGTAGTGGTGGTAGTGATGGTGGTAGTGGTGGTGGTAGTGGTGGTAGTGATGGTGGTAGTGGTGGTAGTGATGGTGGTAGTGGTGGTAGTAAAAGTGGTAGTGGTGGTAGTGATGGTGTTAATGATGGTAGTGATGGTGGTAGTGATGGTGGTAATGATGGTAGTGATGGTAGGGATGGGGGTAATGATGGTGGTAGTGATGGTGGTAATGATGGTAGTGATGGTGGTAGTGGTGGTAGTGATGGTGGTAGTGGTAGTGATGGTGGTAGTGGTGGTAGTGATGGTGGTAGTGGTGGTGGTAGTGGTGGTAGTGATGGTGGTAGTGGTGGTAGTGATGGTGGTAGTGGTGGTAGTGATGGTGGTAGTGGTGGTAGTGATGGTGGTAGTGGTGGTAGTAAAAGTGGTAGTGGTGGTAGTGATGGTGGTAGTGGTAGTGATGGTGGTAATGATGGTAGTGATGGTGGTAGTGATGGTGGTAATGATGGTAGTGATGGTAGGGATGGGGGTAATGATGGTGGTAGTGGTGGTGGTAGTAATAGTGGTAGTGGTGGTAGTGCCTGGGATAACCAGACACACGTGCATCGAGTCAGTCCTTATATCAGTGACCAACACTGTTACAAAGAATAAAGACAGCTTTATTATCATCCTGATTCTAGCAAGAATCTGTCTGCAGTTAGTCACTATCACTCGAGACACTTCTACTACTACTACTACTATTATTATTACTATTACCACAACTACTACTATTACAACTACTACTATATAATAAATGTCTCATTAAGTTGCATATATGTCCGTCTGTCTCACTATTGTCATTATTACAACCAATAATTACATATTATTATTATTATCATCAGCAGCAACAACATAAACAGCAACAACAACAGTAGTAGCAGCAACAACAGCAGCTAATGAATTCAAATAGAACTAAGAATGCCTAATTAATGCTGACATTATCACAGTAAGATGAAGGCGTGAATCACTACTTCAATACAAATTAATTTACAAGGTATGTTCAAAAAACAGACTCACAGTGTAAATACTTTGCTTTTGGATTATCCTGGGTTAATAACCTTTCTGGGATAAATAACGAGTCATGGTACGTGACGAGATGTCAGAGTGGGCACCTGTGACGAGTGGAGTTCCACAAGGGTCAGTCCTAGGACCTGTACTGTTTTTGGTATATGTGAATGACATAACGGAAGGGATATACTCAGAAGTGTCCCTGTTTGCAGATGATGTGAAGTTAATGAGAAGAATCAAATCAGTCGAGGATCAGGCAGGACTACAAAGAGACCTGGACAGGCTGCAAGCCTGGTCCAGTAACTGGCTCCTTGAATTTAACCCTGCCAAATGTAAAGTCATGAATATCGGGGAAGGGCAAAGAAGACCGCAGACAGAGTATAGTCTAGGTGGCCAAAGACTGCAAACCTCACTCAAAGAAAAAGATCTTGGGGTGAGTATAATACCGAGCATGTCTCCTGAGGCACACATCAATCAGATAACTGCTGCAGCATACGGGCGGCTGGCAAACCTAAGAATAGCGTTCCAATACCTCACTAAGGAATCATTCAAGACTCTGTATACCATATACGTCAGGCCCATACTGGAGTATGCAGCACCAGTTTGGAACCCACACCTGGTCAAGCACGTCAAGAAATTAGAGAAAGTGCAAAGGTTTGCAACAAGACTAGTCCCAGAGCTAAGGGGATTGTCCTACGAAGAAAGGTTAAGGGAAATCGGCCTGACGACACTAGAGGACAGGAGGGTTAGGGAGACATGATAACGACATATAAAATACTGCGAGGAATAGATAAGGTGGACAGAGACAAGATGTTCCAGAGAGGGGACACAGAAACAAGGGGTCACAATTGGAAGTTGAAGACTCCTATGAGTCAAAGGGATGTTAGGAAGTATTTCTTCAGTCATAGAGTTGTCAGGAAGTGGAATAGCTTAGAAAGCGACATAGTGGAGGCAGGAACCATACATAGTTTTAAGACTAGGTTTGATAAAGCTCATGGAGCAGGGAGAGAGAGGACCTAGTAGCAATCAGTGAAGAGGCGGGGCCAGGAGCTATGACTCGACCCCTGCAACCACAAATAGGTGAGTACAAATAGGTGAGTACACACACTAACACACACACACACACACACACACACACAGGTAGGATCCATACATAGCTTTAAGAAGAAATACGATAAAGCTCATGGAGTAGGAAGAGAGTAGACCTAGTAGCGGGGCCAGGAGCTGTGAATCGACCCCTGCAACCACAGATGGGTAAGCACACACACACACACACACATGGACAACATGACTGGTTTCGATTTGCGGGGTAACTTAAAAAAATAGCTTGTCTGGTTTTAAGAGGATGTTTGGCAAGAGAACTCAACACGTCGGTTACGTTGCTAATATGTTGCTCTGGTGGCGCAGGTCTTGCACTCACCTCTTGTTAAGTAACATGAAGTTGCACTCATCAGGAAAAAGACATGTGCAGAACAAGCTTTTACTGTGACAGCGTTTACACTCTATGTATAGCGTCAGTATATCCACACAGTGAAATCTTCCATGTATCCGAGTCTTTCCTTCATTACCGTCGGTAGAACGCCATCGTATCCAAATTAGAGTCAGCTTTGCCTGCCAGGGTTGAGCTCCAGCTCTTGAGCCCAACATATTTTGACAGTCGTTCGGCGTACTTTTTGCCATGTTTAGTTTTTTGTCATATTGATTTTTTTTTTATTGATGTACGTGGAGTTTGTATTCACCACCACGACACAAAATTCATCAGAACCGACACTTTTGGAACCAGCTGCACTATTATCACCAATACAAACATAAATATCGTAGCATCGACAAAACCTGTTTCCTTGGTTTCTATATATAATTTTTTTTTTTGCAAGATGAGGGTGCGTGTGCACACTCCGGCCGCGACCACAACAAACGACTTGCTGACAATAACTAGAGGAAACAATGTCTTCTTTCCTGTTAAGCATCGCATTAAGGTCAACTAATGGCTATGTTGTGATCTCTTGATGAACCTGGAATGCATTCTGGCGGCTCTGACTGATTGCAATTGTTTCAGTAGCACCGCTGCTTATTTGCCGTATACAAAGGCCATATTAAAGTAAGTTTCTACTTAAGTGTTGTAAATGAGATTTATTTATGAACTTGAGATCGAAATATAATAACAGTTAATGCCGAATAGGTTTAAAATAAGATAGGTAAGCATACACTAGGATACATTGGTTTAGAAAACGTTTCCGTCTTGGAACTGAGCACATCTGAAGTATTTACTTAGTAGTAACTGCTCACGCGTCTTCTTTAACTACTAGTTGATATCTATTACTAATATTTATACCGAAGAGAAGGCTGACAGTTAACGTGGACAAAAAAGGCAGCCTACAGCAAATAGCAGCCAAGAAAGAACATCGGAACGCCCACTATAAAACAAGTCCGTGTGCAACTCTCTACACATTGTATATTCGGCCTCTCGCATCACTGTTCTATATAACAATACCGCAAGTGAAAGCAAGACGATATCTTGCAGGAATTTGAACATTGCTTCTCGCCTTAAAAGTCTCTTCACCGCCGGCAAAAAATATTGAAGGATCCTCACTTGTTTATTGTTGGAACTTCAACCTGTACCAACGACAACGTCCAATTCTTATGTCTATTTTTAAGCTGTTTTCTCTTACGTTCTTTAGATTAGCTTATGTTTGGATATGTTAGGCTAGGATAGATTATTTGAGGTTAAGCGAGATTAGGTTAGGTTAGGCAGGGATTGGCTAGATTAAGTTAGATTAGGTTAGGGTAGATCAGGTCAGGGTAGATTATATTTGGTTAACTTCTGTATGGTTTGATTACCAAAGTTAAGCTTAGTTTGCTTAAATTTAGTTACAAAAGGTTAGTTAAGGTTTGGGTAGATTAAACTCTGGTCTTTTAACAAAATTTAACCAATTATAACATTCGATAACGGTAATAAATACAGTAATATATAAAGGCGGGAATATCTTTAGAAGCGTAAAGGGAAAACTGGGATCCACCCAGCTGACTGAAAATAAAATACATAAAATACGCTCTTCAAGTACAGTAAAAAAACGACGTTTGCTTGGAAGAGAAATTTAATATTTATTAAGAACGAAACACTGGAAAGTTGTACACATACACACACACTCTCTACTTGAAGATACGCTCATCTTCCAATACACTCTAACTTAACCTTGAGTGGTGGCGTCGACTTCTGACCTATCACCAGCAAAACTTTAGATCTGCTTGTCCAGTATTCAACACAAACTCCCCTCAGGTTGGTCTCATCACTTCTTGTTCTCTCAATATTTGTGTTGAAGGATAAAGTTCTGACACTGACCTTATACGTTGCCACATTTTATTTTGTTTTTATTCTTGAACAAGGTCCAGCCTGCCAGCCAGGTGTTATTATTATCCTTGGCTGCTGTTCATGTACGTTTATTGTATGTACATTCACCAGCGTAAACAAACGTGCCTAGTCACATTCACAGCTACAAATACAAACACACACACGCTATACACAGCTTCAGGAGTAGGTACGGGAGGGCCCAAGAGGTTTAGAACCAGTAAATGTTAATCTTGAAGTTAAAACGTGGGACAAGGAGCTAAATCTCGGCCTTCGTAATTCGGTGGGTACACAGCGTGTATATCGACAAGTGCCTTTAACAACTAATTACACACACACACAGAAGCAGCCAAAATTTAAGCGGCGGGACCAAGAGTTGTGACTTAACACCCCGCAAACTATAGTAACTGAGAGAGAATGGGCGTGAGAGGCAAGTTGTGCGTGGCCGCCCACGGCGCCCACCTCACATCGGTCCTGGGGCGTGAGCATCTTATTACTTCCTCTCCGATACTTTACTCTTCTCAGACTTTACTAACGTAAGTTAGTAAGGAACAATCATGATAAACTTAGCCAACTTTATGTATCGTAAAGAAGCATTAGGTTAAACTTAATCAACGTTATTTATGATAGATAAGCATCAGGTTAAACTTAGCGAACGTTATGTATCGTAAAGAAGCATCATATTAAACTCACGTTAAACTTAACCAGTGTTATGTATGGTAATGAACAATCACGTTAAACTACAAGATTAATATTGACAAATTTTTTTTTTAATTCTATGCCCTTCATTTGCCTTAAAGTTTTTAACTTCACTTTTTTAAAAGCACCGGCCATCTCCCACCGAGGTAGAGTAACCCCCACCCAAAAAAAAGGAAACTTATTGACCATCACTCAGTTAATAGCCTCATTAGATAAGTAAGACACGTGAAATAGTTGGGTATCTTTATTCTTGAAATGTTTCACATACGAGAAAGGCTTCGTCAGTCAAATACAGAGGGAAATAAATTGAAGGCAGCAGGAGTAGTTGCAAGGTAAAGATATAATCAGTCCATCAACCTTGGAGAAATAATTTTTGAGGTGGTCAGTCCCTCAGTCCGGAGAGGAGCTTTTGGTCATCTGACCGAGGCCTTCTGCTGGCTTACCGGGCCACCCCTTTAAAATTTTATAGAAATGAAGCTGCAGGATGAGACTGGAGTCTTATATACAGCCGAAGTGAGAGGCGTGAAGATCTGGAGGACATTGCAGGATGCTGGGTCAACCCCACGCACACACACACACACAGGAGCTATGACTCGACCCCTGCAACCACAACTAGATGAGTACACACACACACACATACACGTCTCTATGTTTTGCTTGTGGACTTCTTCCTTCAGTCCTGTGTTGGAAGGCTTGATCACCTTCCCCACTCCCACCCTCTTCCCCACTCTCACTCTCCTCCCTAACTCCCACTCTCCTCCCCCACACTCATTCTTCTGTACTCCCCCTCTTCCCTTCTCTCCCACCACCCTCCAGCCTAGCAGATAATGCGAAGGAAGGGGCAAGGAGGAGGAAGAGGAGAGGATCGTGAAAGAATTTAATGAGAGAATGTAAAAGAATAAAATTAGACACAGAAGGCAAGAAAAATAATTAATTAAAATAAAATAAAAGTAATAAAAAAAACGCTGTAGGCTCGATCCTCCTTCCGGGGACTGAACCCATACATCCTCTTTGAGGAGAGTCGTAAGTATGACCACCCGATCACCTCAGAAGAGGAAGAACAGCAGAAGATCATCAAGAAGAAAGTGACGCAAGATTACAATTATTATTATTATTATTATTGATATTTAATGAAGCCTTGTGTAGGGTCGATCCTCCGTTTGCTAATTGCAGTCTGGCTGTTGGTGGTTCAGATTACAATGAAGAGAAAAGGAAAATGTGAGAGGGGCGAAGGAAGACGATAAGAGGGAATGATGAGAGGGAGGGAGGGAGGGAAGGACCTGAGGAGTGGTGGTGAGGGAGGGCGTGAGTTTGTTCAGCTGTGTCGTGGAGTCCTTCAACTCTCCAACAAAGGGCATGTGACTCACCCTAACTCTGCACTCCTGGACCAGCATCCCTAGAGTGGAGTAAGAAACCATAGGCTCACTCAGCAACCATAGGCTCACTCAGCAACCATAGGCTCACTCAGCAACCATAGGCTCACTCAGCAACCATAGGCTCACTCAGCAACCATAGGCTCACTCAGCAACCATAGGCTCACTCAGCAACCACAGATTCACTCAACAACCACAGGATCAGCCAGCAACCACAGGGGTCAACTAGCAGCCACAGGGTCAGTCAGCAATCACAGGGTCAGTCAGCAATCACAGGGTGAGTCAGCAGCCATAGACTCACCCAACAACCACAGGATCAGCCTGTAACCATAGGCTCAGCTAGCAACCATATGGTCAGTCAACAGCCATACAGTCAGTCAATGCCCATAGGGTCAGTTGGCAATCAAAGGCTAAACCAACAGTCTGAGTTATTTTGTGTTCTACAACAGGTCAGAAACTCAGGGCTACAACATCAGGGAATCTACAGCCGGAAGGTGCGCCAGCGTGACAACTTTTGTTCTGTTTTGAATAATGGGGAAAGATCCTGGTGGCTAGAGCATTAATTACTTTCAGAAGGCCATGAGCTGGAATGAGGTTGGGAGAAGTGCGTCCTGTTGTGTGAAAGGTCTGCTGGCACCCACTAGCTACGCAACCCATTCTTTTAACTCTTAAGAATCCAGGAAGGTAGTGTTGTAGCTGGTACTGAGTGCTGGCAGGTACGCTAGTTGGACACACAGGAATGTAGTGTTGTAGCTGGTACTGAGTGCTGGAAGGTACGCTAGTTGGACACACAGGAAGGTAGTGTTGTAGCTGGTACTGAGTGCTGGAAGGTACGCTAGTTGGACACACAGGAAGGTAGTGTTGTAGCTGGTACTGAGTGCTGGAAGGTACGCTAGTTGGACACACAGGAATGTAGTGTTGTAGCTGGTACTGAGTGCTGGAAGGTACGCTAGTTGGACACACAGGAAGGTAGTGTTGTAGCTGGTACTGAGTGCTGGAAGGTACGCTAGTTGGACACACAGGAAGGTAGTGTTGTAGCTGGTACTGAGTGCTGGAAGGTACGCTAGTTGGACACACAGGAAGGTAGTTATGTAGCTGGTACTGAGTGCTGGAAGGTACGCTAGTTGGACACACAGGAAGGTAGTGTTGTAGCTGGTACAGAGTGCTGGAAGGTACGCTAGTTGGACACACAGGAAAGTAGTGTTGTAGCTGGTACTGAGTGCTGGAAGGTACGCTAGTTGGACACACAGGAAGGTAGTGTTGTAGCTGGTACAGAGTGCTGGAAGGTACGCTAGTTGGACACACAGGAAAGTAGTGTTGTAGCTGGTACTGAGTGCTGGAAGGTACGCTAGTTGGACACACAGGAAAGTAGTGTTGTAGCTGGTACTGAGTGCTGGAAGGTACGCTAGTTGGACACACAGGAAGGTAGTGTTGTAGCTGGTACTGAGTGCTGGAAGGTACGCTAGTTGGACACACAGGAAGGTAGTGTTGTAGCTGGTACAGAGTGCTGGAAGGTACGCTAGTTGGACACACAGGAAGGTAGTGTTGTAGATGGTACTGAGTGAGTGTTGTATAGCCAGAGTGCCTAACAGTTACACTCCACACAGCAACACTGTTAAGGTATAGACCCACGCATGTATAAGGGAGACACATTTATAACGTATAAGTTACTATTATAGAGATGTTTCGCTCACCAGAAGCTCCTAATTAGCGAAACGTATCCTATACGTGGCGTATATACCTTCGCCTATAGTATGGACTGGTAACCCCGGAGGGTTATCAGTTCACAACCCAAAACAAGCCAAGCAGTGTGGCTTATTTCCATCGGGGTCACTAATCTCCTCCCCTAGGATATGCCACAACATTAAACTCCAAAGATCTCTATTTAATGCTAGGTGAACAGGGTCAGCTTGCTCATACGTCTGGTCCGCCAGAGGTTAAACCTGGGTCCTTCCCTTTTGGTTGGTTAACTGGATTTAAAGCCTATTAACTACACGAGGGTCATAAAGTATGTGATCTCTTCAACAGTGAGAGAGAAGCGACCGTAGATATAGATGTATTCCTATACAACAGCAGGACGATGCCATTCTATGCTGCTACGAGAGCGTCATGCTACAGATGTATGCCGCTACAAGAGCGGGATGATGGTGCTGTATGCCTCTTCTCCATACAACACTCATGCCTATCTGCAAATGCTTGCCATTACTGGTGGTGGTGGTACTAGCCTGATGGTACTAGCTTGGTGGTAGTGGTGGTGGTATTAGCTTGATGGTAGTGGTGGTGGTACTAGCCTGGTGGTAGTGGTGGTGGTATTAGCTTGGTAGTAATGGCGGTGCTGCTACTTCAACATTTATTGCCGTCCTGGGGATGTGTAACCCTGGCCTTCACACCTCCAGTCCTCCCCACACCCACAATACCTGCACCACCACCCACAATACCTGCACCACCACACACAATACCTGCATCACCACCCACAATACCTGCACCACCACCCACAATACCTGCACCACCACCCACAATACCTGCATCACCACCCACAATACCTGCACCACCACCCACAATACCTGCACCACCACCCACAATACCTGCACCACCACACACAATACCTGCATCACCACCCACAATACCTGCACCACCACCCACAATACCTGCACCACCACCCACAATACCTGCACCACCACCCACAACACCTGCACCACCACCCACAACACCTGCACCACCACCCACAACACCTGCACCACCACCCACAACACCTGCACCACCATCCACAACACCTGCACCAACACCCACAACACCTGCACCACCACCCACAACACCTGCACCACCACCCACAACACCTGCACCACTACCCACAACACCTGCACCACTACCCACAACACCTGCACCACTACCCACAACACATGCACCACCACCCACATCACTTGCACCACTACCCACAACACCTGCACCACTACCCACAACACCTGCACCACCACACCCAAACCTGCACTACTACCCACAACACCTGCACCACTACCCACAACACATGCACCACCACCCACATCACCTGCACCAACATCCACAACACCTGCACCACCACCCACACAACACCTGCACCACCACCCACAACACCTGCACCACCACCCACAACACCTGCACCACTACCCACAACACCTGCACCAACATCCACAACACCTGCACCACCACCCACACAACACCTGCACCACCACCCACAACACCTGCACCACCACCCACAACACCTGCACCACCACCCACATCACCTGCACCAACATCCACAATACCTGTACTTTCAAAAACACCTGCACCACAAACAACACCTGCACCACCACCCACAGCACCCGCACCACCACCCACAACACCTGCAACACCACCCACAACAACTGCAACACCACCCACAACACCTGCAACACTACGTCTGCTTCTCCCACTGACTTATGGTAATGAGGACGTCTTCCGCGAACATGTTACCACGCCTCCCACGCCACTACCACCTCCATCCACGCCACTACTACCTCCACCCACGCCACTACCACCTCCACCCACGCTACTACCACCTCCACTCAGGCCACTACCACCTCCACCCACGCTACTACCACCTCCACCCACGCCACTACCACCTCCACCCACGCCACTACTACCACCCACGCCACCTCCACCCACGCCACTACCACCTCCACCCATGCTACTACCACCTCCACCCACGCCACTACCACCTCCACTCACACTACTACCACCTCCACCCACGCCACTACCACCTTCACCCACGCCACTACTACCACCACGCCACTACCACCTCCACTCACGCCACTACCACCTCCAACCACGCCACTACCACCTCCACCCACGCTACTACCACCTCCACCCACGCCACTACCACCTCCACCCACGCTACTACCACCTCCACCCACGCTACTACCACCTCCACCCACGCTACTACCACCTCCACCCACGCCACTACCACCTCCACCCACGCCACAACCACCTACACCCAAGCCACTACCACCTCCACCCACGCCACTACCACCTCCAACCACGCCACTACCACCTCCAACGACGCCACTACCACCTCCACCCACGCTACTACCACCTCCACCCACGCCACTACCACCTCCACCCACGCCACTACCACCTCCACTCACGCTACTACCACCTCCACCCACGCCACTACCACCTCCACTCACGCTACTACCACCTCCACCCACGCCACTACCACCTCCACTCACGCCACTACCACTTCCAACCACGCCACTACCACCTCCACCCACGCCACTACCACCTCCACCCACGCTACTACCACCTCCACCAAGCCACACCACCTCCACCCACGCCACTACCACCTCCACCCACGCTACTACCACTTCCACCCACGCCACTACCACCTCCACCCACGCCACTACCACCTCCACCCACGCCACTACACCTCCACCCACGCCAATACACCTCCACCCACACCACTATCACTTCCACCCACGCCACTACTGCCTTCACCCACGCCACCACCACCTACACCCACGCCACCACCACCTTCACCCACGCCACTACTACCACCCATGCCACTAACATCTCCACCCACGCCACTACCACCTCCACCCACGCCACTACTACCGCCCACGCCATTACTACCTCCACCCACGCCACTACTACCACCCACGCTATTACTACCTCCACCCACGCCACTAGTGTCTTCACCCACGCCACTGCTACCTTCACCCACGCCACTACTACCTCCACCCACGCCATTACTGCCTTCACCCACGCCACTGCTACCTTCACGCACGCCACTACTCCCTTCACCCACGCCACTACTACCTCAACCCACGCCATTGCTACCACCCACGCCACTACTACCCCCACCCACGCCACTACTACCACCCACGCCATTACTACCACCCACGCCACTACTACCTCCACCCACGCCAATACTGCCTTTACTCACGCCACTATTGCATTCAACCACGCCACTACTACCTTCACCCACGCCACTACTACCTCCACCCACGCCCCTACAACCTCCACCCACGCCACTATTACCTTCACCCACGCCACTACTACCTCCACCCACGCCACTACAACCTCCACCTACGCCACTATTACCTTCACCCACGCCACTACTACCTCCACCCACGCCACTACAACCTCCACCCGCGCCACTACTGCCTTCACCCACGCCACTACTACCTCCACTCACGCCGCTACAACCTCCACCCACGCCACTATTACCTTCACCCACGCCACTACTACCTCCACCCACGCCACTACTACCTTCACCCACGTTACTACTACCTCCACCCACGCCACTACAACCTCCACCCACGCCACTATTACCTTCACCCACGCCACTACTACCTCCACCCACGCCACTACAACCTCCACCCACGCCACTACTGCCTTCACCCACGCCACTATTACCTCAACCCACGCCATTGCTACCACCCACGCCACTACTACCCCCACCCACGCCACTACTACCACCCACGCCACTACTACCACCCACGCCACTACTACCTCCATCCACGCCAATACTGCCTTTACTCACGCCACTACTGCATTCAACCACGCCACTACTACCTCCACCCACGCCAATACTGCCTTTACTCACGCCACTACTGCATTCAACCACACCACTACTACCTTCACCCACGCCACTACTACCTCCACCCACGCCACTACAACCTCCACCCACGCCACTATTACCTTCACCCACGCCACTACTACCTCCACCCACGCCACCACTGCCTTCACCCACGCCACTACTACCTCCATCCACGCCACTACTACCTCCACCCACGCCACTACTACCTCCACCCACGCCAATACTGCCTTCACTCACGCCACTACTGCATTCAACAACGCCACTACTACCCCCACCCACGCCAGAACACACACACACACACATATATATATATTTATACATACACACACAGGGGCTAGGAGCTGTGACTCAACCCCGGCAACCACAATTAGATGAGTACACACGCCACCTGCCTACCTGGCCAGGAAGGAAACAAAGGTGCTCACTTAATGTGTCAACAACCACACTTCTCCTTCCATCTTAAGCACGTACACTGACGTCCCTTCTGCACGTGCCTCTACACTCCCTCAACACGTGCAAACACACACCAGCACTCACCCACACGTGCTCACACACACAAATGCACGCCCTCCCCAAAAATATACAAAATAAATGGTGAATACAAGTCAAATTAATACAATTATAGGGTAAGTCAATTATCAGCAGCAGGAATAAGCACTGTCGTGAGTAACGTTCGTGAGAGATGATATTCTGGTGTGAGTAACGTTCGTGAGAGATGATATTCTGTCGTGAGTAACGTTCGTGAGAGATGATATTCTGGTGTGAGTAACGTTCGTGAGAGATGATATTCTGTCGTGAGTAACGTTCGTGAGAGATGATATTCTGGTGTGAGTAACGTTCGTGAGAGATGATATTCTGTCGTGAGTAACGTTCGTGAGAGATGAAATTCTGGTGTGAGTAACGTTCGTGAGAGATGATATTCTGTCGTGAGTAACGTTCGTGAGAGATGATATTCTGTCGTGTGTAACGTTCGTGAGAGATGATATTCTGGTGTGAGTAACGTTCGTGAGAGATGATATTCTGTCGTGAGTAACGTTCGTGAGAGATGATATTCTGTCGTGAGTAACGTTCGTGAGAGATGATATTCTGGTGTGAGTAACGTTCGTGAGAGATGATATTCTGTCGTGTGTAACGTTCGTGAGAGATGATATTCTGGTGTGAGTAACGTTCGTGAGAGATGATATTCTGTCGTGAGTAACGTTCGTGAGAGATGATATTCTGTCGTGAGTAACGTTCGTGAGAGATGATATTCTGTCGTGAGTAACGTTCGTGAGAGATGGTATTCTGTCGTGAGTAACGTTCGTGAGAGATGATATTCTGTCGTGAGTAACGTTCGTGAGAGATGATATTCTGTCGTGAGTAACGTTCGTGAGAGATGATATTCTGGTGTGAGTAACGTTCGTGAGAGATGATATTCTGTCGTGAGTAACGTTCGTGAGATGATATTCTGTCGTGAGTAACGTTCGTGAGAGACGATATTCTGTCGTGAGTAACGTTCGTGAGAGATGATATTCTGACGTGAGTAACGTTCGTGAGAGATGATATTCTGTCGTGAGTAACGTTTGTGAGAGATGATATTCTGTGTGAGTAACGTTCGTGAGAGATGATATTCTGTCGTGAGTAACGTTCGTGAGAGATGATATTCTGTCGTGAGTAACGTTCGTGAGAGATGATATTCTGTCGTGAGTAACGTTCGTGAGAGATGATATTCTGGCGTGAGTAACGTTCGTGAGAGATGATATTCTGTCGTGAGTAACGTTCGTGAGAGATGATATTCTGGTGTGAGTAACGTTCGTGAGAGATGATATTCTGGCGTGAGTAACGTTCGTGAGAGATGATATTCTGTCGTGAGTAACGTTCGTGAGAGATGATATTCTGGCGTGAGTAACGTTCGTGAGAGATGATATTCTGTCTACAATAAAACTTCAAAATAACTCTAAATCACAATAATATGTTTGTAAATATAACAGGAAGTTAAAATAATTAACCACTCATTTTAACGCAGATAATGTCATTATTATTATTGTTGTTGTTGTTGCTGCTGTTGCTAATATTATTATTTTTGTAGTAGTATTAATAGTAGTAGTGGTAGTAACAGTAGTAGTAGTAACAGAAGCAGTCAGCTGTGCGAGTTATCCAGCACAAGTAGTGGAGACTGGATATTCCGGCCACTAATCGTGGCCCGCTCTCTGATCATCCAGGCTGTTGGTAACGTCAAATACTATAGTGGAAATGAGTGAGTGACATGTCACACGAGGAACGTTGATTCTGAGATGACAGATGATCGTTCAATGTGTTCACGTCTACCAAATAATAGTTCACAGTGTTCTTATCGACCAAATAATCATTCACGGTGTTCACGTCTACCAAATGATCGTTCACAGTGTTCGCATCGACCAAATGATCGTTCACGGTGTTCACGTTTCACAAATGATCGCTCAGAGTGTTCACGACTCACAGATGACCCTGAAGGCGTTTCCCAGGAGAGAAGTACACTGACCCTCCCCCGTCCTTCTCTCTCACTCTCTCTCTCTCTCTCTCTCTCTCTCTCTCTCTCTCTCTCTCTTTTCTCTCTCTCTCCCTCTAATATTCTTACCCACGTCTCCAGGGCTAGTTCTACTGACTAGCTTCACCATCAGTCCTTAACTAACCCAGCCATAAAGCTTGTTTTTCCTTAAAAATTACTGTCAAGTTATAAGTAAACGCTGGACCTCTATAGGGAAGACCTAGGTGGATCTAGACCAGGCCGAGGTGAACCGATGAAGACCCAATCAGGGACAATATGAACCAATACAGGACCAATATGGACCGACATGGACCAGGATGAGACCAGCATGAGGTGACATGAACCAACGTTGTCATTACAGACTAGAACAGACCGCCATCAGACAGGAGAGCGTGACATGAGTTCTCTTTCTGAACAGATGTGGCTGGTCATGAACTGACCAAGTGTGGCTGCAGGAGTGGTCATGAACTGACCAAGTGTGGCTACAGAAGTAGTCATGAACTGACCGAGTGTGGCTACAGGAATGGCCATGAACTAATCAAGTGTGGCCGGTCATGAACTGACCAAGTGTGGCTACAGGAGTGGTCATGAATTGACCAAGTGTGGCTACAGGAGTGGTCATGAACTGACCAAGTGTGGATACAGAAGTAGTCATGAACCGACCGAGTGTGGCTACAGGAATGGCCATGAACTAATCAGGTGTGGCCGGTCATGAACTGACCAGGTGTGGCTACAGGAGCGGTCATGAACTGACCAGGTGTGGCTACAGGAGCGGTCATGAAATGACCAGGTGTGGCTACAGGAGCGGTCATGACTCGCTCCTGCCTAGGCTGTGACTTACACACACAATGGAACCTACGTCACCCTTTCCCACCACCTCCACTATTACCACCACCACCATCACCACCATCACCACAACCACCATCACCACCACCACCACCACCACATCCAGTTATTCTCGTTGATCACTTTCTATTCACTCGTTAACATCCCCAGAATCTCTACGATTGCCTCATTTGCATAAGCACAATCTACCATGAAAGTATCATATCATGTAAGTGATGGCTAGTATCTACCATGGTAATGATGGCCAGGGTCTGCCATAGTGGCAATAGTGGAAAGAATATATCATGGAAACTGAGCAGAATGCATACAAAAATATACTGCTGTACTCTAACTGCCCCCTTCAAGGCAGGCGAAATTGTTGACCTGGAGAGTGTACAAAGAAATTTCACGGCACACATAAGTACGATAAGGCACCTAAATTACTGGGAACGGTTGAAGTCCCTTGATTTGTATTCCCTGGAACGCAGGCGAGAGAGATACATGATAATATACACTTGGAAAATCCTAGAGGGACTAGTACCAAACTTGCACACGAAAATCACTCCCTATGAAAGCAAAAGACTCTGCAGGAGATGCAACATTTCCCCAATGAAAAGCAGGGGGGCCACGAGTACACTGAGAGACAACACAATAAGTGTCCGGGGCCCAAGACTGTTCAACTGCCTCCCAGCATATATAAAGGAGATTACCAATAGACCCCTGTCTGTCTTCAAGAAGGCACTGGACAGGCACCTAAGTCAGTACCTGACCAGCCGGGCTGTGGTTCGTACGTCAGTTTGCGTGCGGCCAGCAATAACAGCCTGGTTGATCAGACCCTGATCCACCACGAGGCTGACCCCCGAAACCCTCTCCAGGTATATCAAAATATATCATGGTAGAAGTGGTGTTCTTCAGACTTTATTATGGCAGCAGTGATCAGACACTGTCATGGTAGACGTGGTCAGACACTGTCATGGTAGAGGTCATCTTACGGTGAATGCCTAAAAATACTTAAGAATCCTCAAGTTCTTTGAAGAAAAACAGTTTAGATTATAGCCACATTTAACATCATATAAAGATAAAAATAAATAGATGAAGATTTCTTACTACCACTAAGATGCCACAATTAAATCAGGGAACGGATGGGGTTTGAACCCATGGCAAAAGAGTCCTAAATCCACTCAGCCAGGTGGCTCTAATAAGATTCATCCAACTAGGTATATTTCTGCACGCCATGGGGAGGTTAGCATGGGCCACCACTGTGACCACAAATTCTTGTTTTTACAGACGAATCCCACACCACAGTTCGTGGTTCGTTTGCAATCGTGTTATTACGATTTCGTGAGTCGTGCCACAACTGTAACCTGAGACAATAAATGTACCGAGAGACTTCTAAAATGTGCTTCTACAGAGACAGAGTAATAGATTACTGGGATTTAATCCAAGAGGAGATAATATATTCCACAACCACCGGAAACTTTGATAAACACTAATTATATGTAAACCTCAACAATAAAGACGTAGGAAAAAGGACACAAATGCAACTAATGTGATGTTTTATTGTGGCAACGTTTCGCTCTTCTGGAGCTTTGTCAAGCCTTTAACAGCTTGACAAATCTCCTGGAGAGCGAAACATTGCCACAATAAAATGTCACATTAGTTGCACTTGTGTACTTTTACCTAACATATTGTCGTAATTCTACCAACATTATTACAATAAAGACGCAGCGCTACGACAGCCTTGGCGGCCTCCACAGAGACCGAGGACAAAGCCTCACCTTTACGCTACCATATCATCTTAATAGTATACAGTACCGACCCATTGATGAGCAAGACACGTGTGCAACATGTATATCTTTGAATAAGTAAAGTGTAATGAACACTTGTCATGTAAGACATATGTGCAGCACATAAGAACATAAGAAAGGAGGAACACTGCAGCACGCCTACTGGCCCATACTAGGCAGGTTGTTCTCAAACCCAAACCCACTAACAAAAATATTTGCCCAATGGAGACAGAAACTCAAAAAAATAATTGATCTGTATATTTCGATTCCCCTGATGGGGTCCTCTTTAGCAGGCTTCATCAGTCAAATACAAGAGGTGATTACAATACTGGAGACAGTAGAAGTGGAGAGGTAATTTGAGGTAATCAGTCTTTTGAGCCTTGGATAGACGACCACACTCTTAGCCAGGATTTGTATACTGTAATCGGATGAAGGAAACATTTCATCAGTGGCTTCATCAGTCATACAAAGGAGAATGGTGAAGAACAGGAGAAGTTTGAGGTAATCAGTCCCTCAGCCTTGAGTCGATGTAATCAGTCCATCAATCTTGAAAAGAATACAGCATGTGTGGGAAGAAGTGACTTATATACTGTAGGCAGGTGAGGTGCAGCAGTCGTAGGTGGTGTCACATTTGACAAATTTAAACGTGGAAGTAGGTCATGCCTAAAGGTTAGGCAAGTGAAGAATTCCCTGTATTAAGATCCCAAAATGTTGCTGTGTCTGACAGGAATGTAGATGAATAGTTGGACTTGCCTAACATGGGCCAATAGGTCTGCTGCTTTCTTATTTTTATATTGTTATGTCTAAGACAGCAAGACTATGGTATCTTGATAGTGCATGTCTGCATTGTCTACAACTCTATTGCTGTTTAGCGTGAAGTACACTTACAGTGGTGCAGCTCCTTCTGTGACGTGATCTACAGCACCTCACCTCTGGCCTCATACCTCTGCTTTATGTTCACAAAGTGACCCTCATTTATCAAGGCTGATGGACTCATCGCCTTGAATTACCTCTCCACTTTTCTATTCTCTCAAGTGTAATATTCGCCTCTGTATTCGACTGAAGAAGCCTGCTGGGCAGGCGAAACGTTTCATCAATAAAGATACTTATGGTGAGTGTTGCATGTCTTTTATTGTTTACTACCTATTGATTTCGGGGGGCACTGCCCCCTAGACCCAGGTTAACACCAGATCGCCTAGCTCCTTCCCTGATCAGTCGGTGTTGGTACTAGCAACATAAGAATGGAGGAACACTGAGAAGGCCTACTGGCCCATACAAGGCAGGTCGTCCTTATCAAAAACCACCCCTTCCCAAAACTACCCAAGAATTTACTCCTATACCAACGACAGCAATCAAACCAACGTTGGGATAGCAGTCCCTCTGATTAGGAACTGTATGTAGGAACCCGTCAGGTTCCCACTTGAAGACAGAGGCCTGTTGGTAAATCCCCTTAGTATATACGAAGGGAGAGTGTTGACAAAGGTTAGCTCCTTTACACTTAGTGATTTATCTCTTAGCGAACTTAATACATCCTTACTTTTTATAAATATATTTTGCATCGTCTGCTTTTGCAGGGAGTAATTTTGGTGTGTAGATCTTGGAAGAGTGGCTGAGAGCATGATACAGTCTTCTCTGGTTAAGATCATCCATCCTTAAACTTCGGCTCTCCTCATTACTCCCTGTTTGGTGGAGAATTAGACATATGTGCAACATTTGGGTATTTTTATTTGTAGAAGTTTCGCCATCTAGTGATTTTATCAATACTACAGGACATAAAGTGAAAAATGTAGAACTATGTACAAAAGACTACGGTGCTCTTCACCAACTCCAAGACTCAGGGACTGATTACCTCGTCTTTTGTATATAGTTCCACAGTCTTCACATTATGGCCTTGTATTGATAAAGCCACTGGTGGGCGAAACGTCTTCAATAAAGATACCCAGATGTTGCGCATGTCTAATTCTTCATCTTGACGGTATTATATACCATTCATGTACAACTCCCTGTTTTCTGCCTTTCAGTTATTCACTTATACATTCTTATATTCTTCCTCTCCTGTGTGTGTATGTGTGTACTCAACTATGTATACTCGCCTGCATGTGAGTATTTATGTGTGTACATAAATATGAACTTGGATCACTATCACTGAACCTAAGTTAACCTAACATTTCTCATAGTTTATTAAGAAAAGTCAGTGCACCCACAGGTCAATATATACATAATTTGCCATCATTACACCCTTATACATTATTAAGTCACTGCAACAAAAGCAGTGATAGTAAGCTAATACAACAAAAGCAATGACAATAAACCACTACAACAAAAGTATTGCTATTAAGCCACTACAACAAAAGTATTGCTATTAAGCCACTACAACAAAAACAGTGCCGTAAATTACCTGGTCTCACTGGTGAATGCTTCTCTCAACGTGATTGGTATGTTCTTCTTGCTTGTCTTCAGCAAATATCAACACCACATTTAGACTGTAAACACACTTCACATTCTTATGAGCACCATCTGTTTACCTTCACGATATACTGAGCATTTTGAGCAGAGCTCCTCTGTATTTAACTATTAACCCACAATTTCTATAGAAAACTTTGGGTAACGTTTCATTGCCTCCTGAGCCCATTACCAAGTCCTAGTTCTTCTCGTCTGTATAAGCTTTTCTTGTTTTCAACTCACCTCACCACACGGAAAACACTCGACACACCTCTCAGACATTTCCCTTCCGGTAACCAATTACCTTTTATCTGACACATAAATAATATTTAACCCAAGGTGTGGCACGCGAAGCCTGGCGTAAGGTTGAGTTATTCAACCCACGAAGCCACCATCAAGTTAGTATTAACCATGTCATGAAGCCACGCTCAGACGGGTATTAACCATGTCACGGAGCTGGATTCAGGTGGGTATTAGCCATGTCGTGGAGCCAAGTTCAGGTGGTATTAGCGTCATGATATGGAGTCAGGTTCAGGTGGTATTAGCCATGACACGAAGCCAGGTATCTATTTCTTTGGTGTCACACTCCAACCGAAATGGCAGACCTCAGAATCACCAGGTAAACAGCAGCCAGATGGTAAATAGCAACCCCCTGAGCGGCAGACACAACCACCTAGGTGGCAAGCAGCAGTCAGCTGGGCGGCAGACACAACCACCTGAGTGGCAGGCACAACCACCTGGGCAACGGACAGCTTCCACCTGAACAGAGACAGCAACCTGCCTTTTACGTTGGAGTTTTCCCTGTGACTGGGGCCGCACGCAGCATCCCAGCTCCTATTCTCCTGCCGGGGGCCACCAGTCCTTCCTGAGTGCTTCCTCGTGCCCCGACCAGACGCACTCACACACCCCTGCCACCGTGCCCTTCACTGCCCATCCTTCCCACTCAAACAACTGCTATACAGCCAAATAAAATATGGTAATCACTGGGTACAGGGCATAAACGAGTTCATAGTGTGTGTGGCATCGGGTGCAGAATGGGGGGAAGGAGTGAAGGGGGTTGTAGGAGGCAGGAAGGGAGGGTAGGAGTCGCTGACACACACACACACAAACACACAAGGAGCGGGTCGGGAGGGGGGATGCTGGCGCCCAGTTGAAGCTGCAGGGAGACCGGGTAAGGGGTGGCTGGCCGCCCTGCACACTTACATCAGCTCCGGCATACACTTGCACACCCCGACACACCACCTCAGCTCAACACAGCCGCTATACTCACTCCGACGCTCTGACAGACTCTCACACTCGGGTGTCTAATTTTCGACAAGAGACGATGTAGTGTTCAATCACCGCACACGCATGCGTGGAGACGAGAGGAACTTGCACAGTCACTCGTGTTTAGTTGCATAATGTTGCTTCCCAAAACAATTGTGCAGCTTGCAGTGAGCACACTTGCCGAGGTGTTGACTTCAGACTCCCGCCTGCGACTCCTCCAACGCTTGCGGCAAACAACACCTCATGCAGTTAAAAAAGAGTGAGCGCCATTGTCGCCATGCATGACTGGCAGGAGGAGTACGGGTTAGAGTCCAACCCCAGACAGGCAGTGTGTGAGTATCTGGAGAGAAGTGGGTGCATCTGGAAGATTAGTGAGTCTGGAAGAGCTGCTGGAGTGGGTAGAAGGCACAAGAGCAGCCCGTGTGTGTGTCTGGGGGGACCAGTACTGAATGAGCCAGCTGCAGCAGCACTCTCGCCACCCCCCCCGCTCATCACACACTCACTATCCTCAACTCACACCAACTAGTGGCTAGTTGGTAAAGACAGAGAAGGTAAATTCTGTCCCACGAATCTAGGATGGATTTACAAATATTAAACGAGAAAGAGAGAGAGAGAGAGAGATGGGTGGACGGCATATTTCTGGACTGCTAAAAGGCTAACCTACAAGGCTAGCCAAACTGCAGGACTGTTTAGATAAGTGACTATTTAACCCCAGCAACTGCAAAGCTGTAAAAGTCGGGAAGGAAATAAAAGGTCGCTAAAGAATACAGATTGAATAGAGAGCAGAGGCTATAAACCTTAGACAAGGCAAAAGACCTAGGGATGGGCATAACGCCAAACATATCTCAAAATTTTCACAGCTGCTTAATCAAACTTAAAAAAAACAGTATTCAGGTACCTGAACAGAAAGTCTTTCGGGAAAATGTGTGACATTTGTCAGACCTATCATAGAGTACACAGCACCCGCATTGAGCCCTCACCTGAGCAAACATGTTCAGAGACTAGATAATCCACGGATTAGCTGAAGTCTCGTTCTGGAGCTAAAAAAAATATCTACGAGGAAAACTGGGAAATAAACTTTCAAATACTAGAGAAGAAAACAGTGGGGGAAGGTACATGATCACGACTCACCCGGTCTTGGCTCCCTGTCTTGGGGGTGTCTGAGACCTACGTCTGTCATGGTAGGAGGTACAAGTACCTCATCTGGGATCAACTGTCCCCAGGCCTAGACCCATTCTCCGCCCTCACTGGGCTCGTAGGGAGAAGCTAGGACTCTGGTCTGCCACCTTCCCCGCCCCCGGGAAGCTCGTGGGAATGACAGTCTCATGAGCTGCAGGTGATAGCAAGCTCTGGCCCTTATGATAGTCAAAGGTCTTGATAAAGCAAAGGCAGACTTTGAAATGAGGGAATTACTAAGGACGAAAAGAGAGCATAACATGAATTTTAAAGGTGCAAAATAAGAAGAGTAATTTAAAGGGGTTAGGAAGTGGAACGATTTCATTAAGGAAGTGGTGAAAGCAGACTTTGTGCAAAGTTTTATGAATGGGTATGACAGAGCCTACTAGTCCAGGAATTTAATATGATCGTTTGTGAGTAATTGAGAGGTGGGGCCAGGAGGCGAGTCTCAACCCCACAAGTACAATTAGTACACAAACTGGTTACACCACCACACCCAGTGCGTTCCACGCACACACACTAGCCACACTACATACTTTACACTCATTAATCACACCACACACGTTACACTCATTGATCACACCACACACGTTACACTCATTGATCACACCACACACACGTTACACTCATTGATCACACCACACACGTTACACTCATTGATCACAGCACACACACGTTACACTCATTGATCACACCACACACGTTACACTCATTGATCACAGCACACACGTTACACTCATTGATCACACCACACACGTTACACTCATTGATCACACCACACACGTTACACTCATTGATCACATCCACACACGTTACACTCATTGATCACACCACACACGTTACACTCATTGATCACACCACACACACGTTACACTTATTGATCACACCACACACGTTACACTCATTGATCACACCACACACGTTACACTCATTGATCACACCACACACGTTACACTCATTGATCACACCACACACGTTACACTCATTGATCACACCACACACACGTTACACTCATTGATCACAGCATACATTACACTCACTAGCTACACTACACATGTTACACTCACTGCCCACACCATACGTTACACTCACTACCCACACCATACGTTACACTCACTACCCACACCATACGTTACACTCACTACCCACACCATACGTTACACTCACTACCCACACCATACGTTACACTCACTACCCACACCGTACGTTACACTCACTACCCACACCATACGTTACACTCACTACCCACACCATACGTTACACTCACTACCCACACCATACGTTACACTCACTACCCACACCTCGTAAGTTTCTCACACATTCACTGGTGTAGGGATTTATCAATGCATGAGCAACGTTGTAAACAAACATGAAAATAAGTCACATTTTGGCTTTAACGGACTACTCTTAGTTAAATCTACATAATTTACCAATAATGTATGCTTACAACATCTATATGGCCTCAGTCAGTGCATAAATTTGTACTGCGGCCCATGAAACCATCCGAAGACTTTCTAAATAAGGTTTATCATATCTCTTCTTAACACTCACAGCATAAAGCAGCGACAGTAGCAAGTCACTTCCCTGCCTACACCAGTGAGGTATAGATGTGGCAAGTCACTTCCCTGCCTACACCAGTGAGGCAAAGATGTGGCAAGTCACTTCCCTGCCTACACCAGTGAGGTAAAGATGTGGCAAGTCACTTCCCTGCCTACACCAGTGAGGTAAAGATGTGGCAAGTCACTTCCCTGCCTACGCCAGTGAGGTAAAGATGTGGCAAGTCACTTCCCTGCCTACACCAGTGAGGTAAAGATGTGGCAAGTCACTTCCCTGCCTACGCCAGTGAGGTAAAGATGTGGCAAGTCACTTCCCTGCCTACACCAGTGAGGTAAAGATGTGGCAAGTCACTTCCCTGCCTACACCAGTGAGGTAAAGATGTGGCAAGTCACTTCCTTGCCTACACCAGTGAGGTAAAGATGTGGCAAGTCACTTCCCTACCTACACCAGTGAGGTAAAGATGTGGCAAGTCACTTCCCTGCCTACACCAGTGAGGTAAAGATGTGGCAAGTCACTTCCTTGCCTACACCAGTGAGGTAAAGATGTGGCAAGTCACTTCCCTGCCTACACCAGTGAGGTAAAGATGTGGCAAGACACTTCCCTGCCTACACCAGTGAGGTAAAGATGTGGCAAGACACTTCCTTGCCTACACCAGTGAGGTAAAGATGTGGCAAGTCACTTCCTTGCCTACACCAGTGAGGTAAAGATGTGGCAAGTCACTTCCTTGCCTACACCAGTGAGGTAAAGATGTGGCAAGTCACTTCCCTGCCTACACCAGTGAGGTAAAGATGTGGCAAGTCACTTCCCTGCCTACACCAGTGAGGTAAAGATGTGGCAAGACACTTCCCTGCCTACACCAGTGAGGTAAAGATGTGGCAAGACACTTCCCTGCCTACACCAGTGAGGTAAAGATGTGGCAAGAGTCACTTCCTTGCCTACACCAGTGAGATACGGACATGAAAAGTCACTTCCCTGCTTACACCAGTGAGGTAAAGATGTGGCAAGAGTCACTTCCTTGCCTACACCAGTGAGATACGGACATGAAAAGTCACTTCCCTGCCTACACCAGTGAGGTAAAGATGTGGCAAGAGTCACTTCCTTGCCTACACCAGTGAGATACGGACATGAAAAGTCACTTCCCTGCTTACACCAGTGTGGTACAGACATGAAAAGTCACTTCCCTGCCTACACCAGTGAGGTAAAGATGTGGCAAGTCACTTCCCTGCCTACACCAGTGAGGTAAAGATGTGGCAAGTCACTTCCCTGCCTACCTACACCAGTGAGGTAAAGATGTGGCAAGTCACTTCCCTGCCTACACCCCCAGAGGGTTATCCACCCAGGATAAACCAAGAAAGTCAGTGCGCCACAGAGGACTGTCTTATTTCAATTGGATGATGCGACCCACACCAGTCGACTAACACCCAGGCACCTACTTGCTTGCTACGTGAACGGGGACAACAGGTCTAGGGAAACGCCCTATGTTTCCACCCTTGTCGGGGATTGAACTACAGACACTCAGTGTGTGAGGCGAGAGCGTTGCCTACCAGGCCACGAACCGTTTTAATTTTTAAGGTTATAATCGTGATTGATTTTATACTGTAACTTACAGCTAGGCTTTAAATAATAAGATATCACAAAGACCCCCAATGGAAATAAGTCACTGACTTTTTTTGGGGGTCATCCTAGGTAATTTACACAATGTATAATAATTGTACTTGTGTACCTGTACGTAAATAAACTTAATTACAGGTGCTCCAAATGCACCACATGCTAGTGGCTTTCTTTTGTGCCCATTAATATTTAATTACATGTAAACTACATTACCTATATACTGCAGAAAAGAAATAAATTATTTGTATTTTGTATTCGTGTGGGCCCACATGATGGGTGGGTGCATATTAAAGATATTAAACTGAAAACTATTTGTGTGGGGTCAGGCAGGAGGCAAGGCTAAAAACAAGTAATTAAGTAAATAACAGGGACACAAAAATAGTTACACAAATTATCATACATAGTAACATATGTGTAGATTATCTAGCATAATCCAAAAAAAGTCAAAGGTGAATTATTTTCACTGGGGCGTTTGTTATATCTTATTATTTAAACCTTACTTGTTAAAAGTAAGTTTATTTAGATATAAGTACACATACATAGTAACATATGTGTAAATTACCTAGGATAACCCCCCAAAAATCAGACAAAATGACATTTCTATAAGTAAGTTTATTCAGGTATACACAAATACAGTTACATAGATTATCATACATAGCAGCATATGTGTAGAAAACCCAGGATAACCCAAAAAAAAGTCAGTGACTTATTTCCATGTGGGTCCTTGAGTTGTTACGGTAGTGACCTCGAGTTGTTACGGTAGTGACCTCGAGTTGTTACGGTAGTGACCTCGAGTTGTTACGGTAGTGACCTTGAGTTGTTACGGTAGTGACCTTGAAATGTTACGGTAGTGACCTTGAGTTGTTACGGTAGTGACCTTGAGTTGTTACGGTAGTGACCTTGAGTTGTTACGGTAGTGACCTCGAGTTGTTACGGTAGTGACCTCGAGTTGTTACTGTAGTGACCTCAAGTTGTTACGGTAGTGACCTTGAGTTGTTACGGTAGTGACCTTGAGTTGTTACGGTAGTGACCTTGAGTTGTTACGGTAGTGACCTTGAGATAAGGATAAGATTTCTTCGGATTTTTAACCCCGGAGGGTTAGCCACCCAGGATAACCCAAGAAAGTCAGTGCGTCATCGAGGACTGTCTGTTTTATTTCCATTGGGGTCCTTAATCTTGTCCCCCAGGATGCCACCCACACCCAGGTACCTACTTGCTACTAGGTGAACATGACAACAGGTGTAAGGAAACAACGTCGAAATGTTTCCACCCCGCCGGGAATCGAACCCGGGCCCTCCGTGTGTGAAGCGAGAGCTTAGCCACCAGTAACCATGAGTTGTTACGTAGTGACCTTGAAGACTGGCACCACTATTACCTCAGTACTACCTGTGCCGTGTAGATATGGCTGCTGCTGTTGTTAGTCTGACAAATCTCAAGGAAAAGGTGGCACTTATCACAGGTATTACCATGGTAACTGCATCGTATAACCTAACTTAGTGTTCTGTACACCTGTTGCTGGCACCTAATTACCAGAAAGTTGTATAGGTGTCAGCTGGTAGTGGAAATATGTCTGCCTGTTATATTGTGCTGCATGAGACGTGTAAGATAACATAAGTTTATTTAAGGTACACATAAGTACAATTATAGTATAAATTACTTAGGATAACCCAAAAAAAAACAGTGACTTATTTCCCTTGGGGTTCATAACTTATTTAAATCTTAAATGTTAAACGTAAGTTTATTTAGGTACAGGTACATGCAAGTACAATTATCATAATAATAATAATAATAGTTTATTGAGACATGATATATAGTTGTACAAGAGTTATAGTAGTGGGGTGTACATGCCAAAAGCCCCTTGTATGCACAGCATTATGGGCAAACTTACAATTAATTATGCTATAACAGACTAAATGGTAAAAATTACAGTAAACAATTTACAATATAAGTATAATTGAGTATTTAAGCAATGAAATTTGAACATTACAATTTTGTAGCATAATACTTTTACAATTTTGAAGCATTACAGTTTTATAATACAATTTATTTATCAGATCAATCAAATCAATGATTTGTATTGGAATAACAGTTCATATGGTCATTAGATGAGTTACAATGAGTACAAGAGAATGGATTATTCTATTTGGTAATGCTATAAAATCAAAGTTAAATTAAGTTGCATTAATTATAACTGGTTTATACATTTATGAGATACGTATAAGTTTCAACATTTGCATTAGAATAACTTTGAGAAATTATTGTTCTTTGAGCAATTATTTAATGGGTTTTGAGGATAGGGAGTAACTCAATGAATAATGATATTTAGAGGCAGTGGAAAGTGATTTGTTAACTTTGTATGTAATGTTAAGTATTGTGTATTTAATTTTGGGTGAGTAGGTGGTGTTTTTTTAGCAGTCTTGAATTGATGTACAGACAGGGTTTCTTTGGTAATCACAGGTAATGAATTCCAAATTTTTGAGCCTTTTATGTGCATTGGTGGTCTGGTGGTCTGGTGGCTAAAGCTCTCGCTTCACACGGCGAGGGCCTGGGTTCAATTCCCAGCCAGGGCAGAAACATTGGGCGTGTTTCTTTACACCTGTTGTCTATGTTCCCCATCAGTAAAATGGGTACCTGGGTGTTAGTCGACTGGTGTGAGTCGCATCCTAGGACACTGACCTAATCTGCCCGAAATGCTCAGCATAACAAGGGACTTTCTATATAGTAGTATGTCACTGATGTCAGCTAGGCCTGTATACCATGTACATGTACTTGTAGTAAATAAAGATATTATTATTATTATTATTGAGTTTTTGCATAGTGTGAGATGGACCCAGGGAACATCGTGGAGTGATCTGTGTCTTGTGTTATGGTCATGTGTCCTGTTAAGGTTGGTAAGGAGAAGTTTGAGTGGAGGGTTTATATTTGAGTTTAGTGTTCTATGTATGTAGTAGGCACAGTAAAAAGTATGGATGTCTTGTACGGTGAGTAAGTTTAAACTTTTGAATATTGGTGGAGTATGTTGTCTGGAGTGGGAATTTATCATTCTAACTGCAGCCTTTTGTTGTGTTATTAGTGGTCTGAGATGATTTATTGTTGTTAAGCCCCATCCACAGATTCCATAGGTGAGGTAGGGGTAAATGAGTGAGTGATACAGGGCAAGGAGAGCTGGTTGTGGAACATAGTACTGTATCTTCGATAGTATTCCTACAGTCTTGGTAACTTTCTTGGAAATTTGTTGTATATGTGTCTGAAATTTGAGGCCACTGTCAAGGTGGATTCCTAAGAATTTTCCCTCTGTGAGTTTTGTGACAAGTGATCCGTTTATCATTAGGTTAAGTGGAACATTTGTAGCTCTGGTCCCAAGCTGAATGAAATAGGTTTTATCAATATTGAGAGTAAGCTTGTTAGTCATCATCCAGGTAGATATTTTCTGTAATTCAGCATTTACAGTGTTGGCAAGTATGACTGGGCTTGGGTGAGAGAAGACGTATGTAGTGTCATCTGCAAATAGTATGGGTTTGAGCAGTTGAGATGCATTTGGTAGGTCGTTTATGTAAATGAGAAAGAGAAGTGGGCCAAGAACACTTCCCTGTGGGACACCAACTGTAATTGTTTGTGTGGAAGAGTTAACTCCATTTGTGTACACATACATTGGCTTCTGTTGGTAAGGTATGACTTTAGGTAGTTGAGGGAGTGCCCTCTTATACCATAGTGTGATAATTTTATGTGCAACAAATCATGGTCAACTGTATCAAAAGCTTTACGTAAATCAATGAAGATTCCCAGTGGGATTTCTTTTTTCTCGAGAGCGGTGTATATTAGTTCTAGCATGTGTATAATTGCATCATTCGTGGTTTTATTAGCCTGAATCCAAACTGACAGGGGTTGAGTAGTATGTTGTGGGAAATGAGGTAGGAATAGATCTGAATATGAATTAACTTTTCAAAGATTTTAGAGAGAAGGAGTAAGTTAGATATTGGCCTATAGTTATTCAGGTCTACTTGATCTCCTCTGTGAATCGGGGTAACCCTAGCTATTTTGAGAATTGATGGGAAGGTGGAGGATTCGATGGATTTGTTAAAGAGTGTTTCAATAATTGGTGACAGTACTTGAGAAGCTTTCTTGTGTATATAAAAGGTGGTAAGTTATATTTAGATCTGCCTTTTTTTTAGTGTTCATAATAAATGAGACTTCTGTTGGGTTGGTCGGAGCTAAGAATAGTGTATTCGGGTAGGTGCCAGTGAGGTAGTCGTTAGGTGGGGTGTTTGAGCTTGGGATTTTGCTCGCCAGGTTTTTTCCTATGGTGGAAAGAAAACATTGAGTCTGTTTGCTGTTTCAGTCGGTGGGAGTAGGGGTCGTCTGGTTTTGTTAGTTTGATTGTTCTGTTTCCGAATATCTTTTTAGTAAATTACCTAGGATAACCCCAAAAAATCAAAGTGACATACAGTGGACCCCCGAGTTTCGGTCACCTCGGAAATCGAACAATTATGTAAGTGTAATATTGTAAGTGCTTTTGTAAGTGTATTTTTGGGGGTCTGAAATGGATTAACCTACTTGACATAATTCCTTAAGGGAGTAAATTCGTTCAGTAATGGCACTTGACCAGCCTTCTGGAATGAATTATGACCGAAACTCAGGGGTCCACTGTATTTTCATTGGGGTTCTTGGTTGGTAGAACGGGAGGCAATCTGGTTTGATCTAAGGGAGGGCAGATCCAGTTCCAGGTTAATAACTCGGATACTTAAGAATCTGAGTTATTAACCTTCCTGGGTTAATAATTCTAGTAAGGATTCCATTTGTTTTGTTCAATAATGTAAAGGCAGGTTTTTCTCGCATTTAATCATTTATTGCAGTGAGTGGTGCTGCATGACCCATATTAGTTTAGTGCTTTATCAAGCCCCGTGACCTGGTGGCTAAAGCTCTTGCTTCACATGGCGAGGGTCCGGGTTTGATTCCCGGCGAGGATAGAAACATTGGGCGTGTTTCTTTACACTGGTTGTCTATGTTCACCCATCAGTAAAATGGGTACCTGGGTGTTAGTCGACTGGTGTGGGTCACATCCTGGGACAAAACTGACCTAATTTGTCCGAAATGCTCTGCATAACAACAGGCTTTCTATATACAGTGGTCCCCCGCCTAACGAGCACCCCGTAAATCATACAATTATGTAAGTATAATATTGTAAGTGCTTGTGGAAGTGTATTTTTGGGGGTGTGAAATAGATTAACCTACGTGACATTATTTCTTAAGGAAATAAATTCGTTCGGTAATGGCACTTGAGCAGGCTTCTGGAATGAATTTTGCTCGTTAGGCGGGGGACCACTGTACTGTACATGTCATTGATGTCAACTAGACCTGTATACCTTGTACATGTACTTGTAGAAATAAAGATATTATTATTATTAAATGTAATATAATTGGCTGCTGTTACCAACAACTATGGGGTGGAATGCAGACATCATTTTACACTATTCAGTACTTTATACAACTTGTATACATCATAGATTAAGCATTTCTTGTGCAAATTTCTGGGAGATACAGTATTAATGTAAATTGATTAAGTTAGGTTAGTTTAGAAAGTCAAGGTAGGGTAGCATATATCATTTATTTAATTGTTTATAATAATAATTTTTATTTCTACAAGTACATGTACAAGGTATACAGGCCTAGCTGACATCAATGACAAAATACTGTATACAAAGCCACTTGTTATACAGAGCATTTTGGGCAAATTATGTCAGTTTTGTCCCAGGATGCGACCCATACCAGTTGACTAACACCCAGGTACCCATTTTTACTGACAGGTGAACAGGGACAACAGGTGTAAGGAAACACGCCCAATGTTTCCGCCCTTGCCGGGAATCAAACCTGGACCCTCAGCATGTGAAACGAGAACTTTGCCACCAAGCTACAAATACTAGTTTATTGATAACAATAATAATAACAATAACAATTTTATTTTAGCATGATACATGTATGTACAAAGGAGTGTAACATTTTGGTGAGCATGCCAAAAGCCCCTTTATATGCAAAGCATTTTGGGTAATCTTATGACTAACTTGAGATTAATAAGGCAATAACGGTGCTGTAATTGTACATATGGTCATTAGGTGAGTTCCAATGAATACAAGAAAATTGAATATTCAATATGGCTTTAATAAGTTTGGTAGAGAAGAATTAGTTTTGATATAGTATGTACTATATAAAAAATACAGTACAACAATTACTATTACTACAGTGGTACCTCGACATACAAGCAGCTCCCAACTCGAACAATTATGTAAGTGTATTTCTGTAAGTGCTTTTGTAAGTGTATTTTTGAGGGTCTGAAATGGATTACAGTGGACCCCCGGTGTTCATGATGCTCCAAACTCGAACAATTATGTACGTAAGTAACTCGAGGTACCACTGTAGTATTTGTAATAAACTACAAATACAGTGGTACCCCGAGTTTCGTACTTTATTAGTTCCAGAAAGCTGTTCGAGTGCTGTTACCGAACAAATTTGTTCCCATAAGGAATATGTAATGTAAATTAGAGTTAAGAGCAGTACGAAACTTGGGGTACCACTGTAGTTTATTACATATAGTAATAAACTATTTGTAGTTTATTGCATATACAGTGGACCCCGAGTTACGAGCACCTTGGAAATCATACAATTATGTAAGTGTAATATTGTAAGTGCATTTGTAAGTGTATTTTTGGGGGTCTGAAATGGACTAACCTTCTTGACATTATTCCTTAAGGGAGAAAATTTGTTCGGTAATGGCACTTGAGCAGCCTTCTGTAATGAATTATGCTCCTAACTCGGGGGAGCAATCGGTCCAATCGGCTTAAGGCTGGCGCTGCTAATACTAATACATACTAATAATGAATATTTATTTTTACAAGGACATGATACAACTTATACAGACCTGTCGAACATCATTGACACTATATAGAAAGACCCTGGTTATGCAGAGCATTTCAGGCAACTTAGGTTAATCTTGTTCTCCCAGACAGTTGGCTAACACCCAGGTACTTAGTAAGTAAGTACAGTGGTACCTCGACTTACGATATTTTTTCATTCCAGAATGCTGTTCAAGTGCCATTACCAAACGAATTTATCTCCTTAAGAAATGTTGTAAAATAGACTAGTCCTTTTAGACCCCCAAAATTACACTTACAAAAGCATTTAAAAAAATAAACTTACATAAAAGGGTGAGTTTGGGGACCATCGTAAGTCGAGGTACCACTGTAAGTTTATTCAGGTATACACAAATACAGTTACATAGATTATCATACATAGCAGCATATGTGTAGAGAACCTAGGATAACCCAAAAAGTCAGACAGAGTGACTTATTTCCATTGGGTGAACAGGGCCAACAGGTGTAAGGAAATAGGCTAGAGATCGATCCCGAACCCCTCGGTGTTTTGAGTTGAGGATGCTACCATCAAAAGTACTGTATAGTATTTGCATACAAGTGTTTTTTTTGTGCCTAATTGTTTTATTACATGTAAACTACGTACCTTATCTTTGTACAGCATAAAAGTAAGTACAAATTTGAATTTGAATGATAAATTAGCAGTTTGTGCACCTGCCTCATATTTGGGTAAAAATACCAAAAGTGAACATTTTAATATTAAAAGTATTTGTAATATGTGTCAATATGGTTATATTTCACTTTTAATTAATTTTTTTGTAGGTGCCACCTCTGGTATAGGGCGGGGATGTGCCATAAACTTAGCTCGGGAAGGATGTTTTGTGGCCATAGCTGGCCGCAATACTGCTGCTTTAGAAGAAACCAGCAAGTTTTGCTATGATGCAGGTGTACCACAAGGCAAGGTCAGGATATAAGAAAAAATTTGCATCCTATAGTTATGGAAAGGCAGTCATTACTTGCAGACACTCTTTGTGAATAACATTGATAATGGTCTTTATGCATATTTGCAGTGCAGGTATGTAGATAGGTATTTTGTACAGTTGCTTTATGAATATGTATTCTGAATTTGGGTTTGATCTTGTTGACTGTACAGCCACTTTGCAAATAGACAAAATTCACATAAATGCACTATAATGCATTGGTTACGTTCCTGAAAATCGACAGGCAAGGTAATAATGGCATTATGTGAAGTGAAGAACATGAGTGGAAAATAGATTAGTATATCCCAGACCCCACGAAGGTTGCCAATCAGCAACCTTCTGTTCCACTTCCCCATGGAGAATTTTATATATCAGCATATAATTTTTTTTTGGTTTGCATTAACAAAGAAAAAATCAATCATAACTGTACTGACATGAATATTAATGTTGTATTTTTTTTTTTTAAGGTTTTGAGTATTAAAGCTGATTTAAGCAAAGATGCAGATTGTGAGCATGTTGTTTCCGCTACTCTATCACATTTTGGTCACCTCGACATCTTGGTAAATAGTGCTGGTAAGTACGCTACTGGAATAAAACACAGATAACCCCTACATAGGAGAGAGGAGCTTACGACAACATTTTGGTCTGACTTGGACTAAAACGTAGTGATAAGCTTCTCTCTTCTATATGCGAGTTATTTGTGTATTGTTGCAGTCACAGTATTGTACCTTTGTGTTCTTTACACTACTAGAAGATCACAAGAAACTCGAATAGAGGGAGTCTTCTGGCTACACCTTTATTGGAAGCAGGAAAACTTTCCATTCCAAAAAAGTCAATGAGCTGTTTATCATTATTTCTGTATCATTGGGTATCCTTGAAGGAAGGACCTATAAGTGGTTGCCTAATTTTTTTCATTTCCCATTTTTTGTTTTTCCCTTCCATTTTCTTCAAATTTTTAATGCTGGTATATGGTAACTAGGGCAAGAATCATGCAACTATTGCCATGTTCAGGTGCCCTGTAATCACAGTTGTAATGCCCATTCCAAGATTCCTGGAATGGGCCTGATATCTTTCAAAAGCCTCTGTTGTTTGGCTTCAAAAGATGCTGCCTACTTCGATCATGGTGGAGAGTGAAATTGAAGTGTGTAGGGGCACATTGGACGATTTTATTTGTAAATTTTTTATAACTTAAATCACATCCAAATATTTGAATCTACATTTTCTGAATGGCTTCAATATTTAATGGCCGATTTATTTTATGGACAGGATTGTACTCATTAAGTTTGCGTGAGGGCAAGTTTGTCAGTGTGCTAACTTGCTAAAAGTATGCATCTGAACATTTTGATTTTTATTAATTTGTTGAACAGAGCTTCAGTGGTAGGTGATAACATGGGCAACTTTCTTATACAGTGGTACCTCGAGTTACGATATTTTTTCGTTCGAGAATGCTGTTCAAGTGCCATTACCAAACGAATTTATCCCATAATGTAAAATAGACTAGTCCTTTTACACCCCCAAAAATATACCTACAAAAGCATTTAAAAAAATAAACTTACATAAAAGGGCGATTTTGGGGACCATCGTAACTCGAGGTACCACTGTATATGAATGGTGGTACAATAAATCATGCTTAATATAATTTACTAGTAAGGGGGGATTATCTAGGCATCTGTTTAATCAGAATAATGTTAAAAAAATAGCACAAGAATTACTAAAGTATTCTAAAGTATTACTAAAGTATTCTACTGTTTATTTTGCAATAAACCTTGAAAATAAATAAGTCAGAAGTACAGTTTACCCAGTGGATTTTGCCCATTATTTTACAAAGTCAGTTACATCAAGAGTTTACTGTACATTAGCTCTCTTTCCTGCTTTTTTTTTTTTTTTTAGCGAATTTGTTATTGAAGCTGCTTGTGAGATTAATTGGAGGTAGGTATATCTTTCTTTCTTTCAACACGTCGGCCGTTTCCCACCGAAGCGGGGTGGCCCAAAAGAAAAAAATGGAAGTTTCTCCTTTTACATTTAGTAATATATACAGGAGAAGGGGTTACTAGCCCCTTGCTCCTGGCATTTTAGTCGCCTCTTACGACACGCATGGCTTACAGAGGAAGAATTCTGTTCCACTTCCCCATGGAGATAAGAGGAAATAAGAACAAGAACTAGTAAGAAAATAGAAGAAAACCCAGAGGGTTGTGTATATATATGCTTGTACATGAATGTGTAGTGTGACCTAAGTGTAAGTAGAAGTAGCAAGATGTACCTGAAATCTTTCATGTTTATGAGACAGAAAAAAGACACCAGAATCCTACCATCATGTAAAACAATTACAGGCTTTCGTTTTACACTCATTTGGCAGGACGGTAGTACCTCCCTGGGTGGTTGCTGTCTACCAACCTACTACCTAGAAGGTAGGTATATGTAGATATAAAAAAACTTGGGTAACTAACAGTGAGGTAATCTGTTACTTGATCATGGGCATTTGGGATTTTGTTACCTAGGTTTAATATTTTAGTCCAGAAGTTGCTTAGTTTAATTACCGGTCTTAGCAAATAATTTGCATTATTTGTGAATAATGCACATAAAATACCTGAATATTTTCACTGGAGAGATGTTTCATCTGCACAGCAAACTTATAATGTAGCCAGTGGAAGAGGTGGAGAGTTTCAGCAGTTGTAGATATGGTTACAGGTCTGCAGGACACACTAGTAACAGTGGGTCATACCCATAAGAAGGGCCAGAGATTAGGAATAAAATTGTTGAAAAGGTTTTCTGTATCAAAATTTCATGGTGTTTCTGTGTCAGACAAATATCATCAGATCAAAATTATAAATTCTCTGTAAATTACCTGTAGTCGGTTTCAAGGGCTATTGTCCCTGCAGCCTGGTCTCAGACCAGGCTTCCCAGTTGCTGACCTAATCAACCAGGCTGTTGATCCCATCTACAAGCAGACCAACACATGCACCACAGCCTGGATGATCAGGGATGACTTTAACTTATTAAGTTCCCTTTTTGAAGATAGGTGGGCACTTGTTGATAATTTCTTTTATACATAAAAAAAGGGTATTGTATTAAAGAGTCTTGTTGCCTTTACACTTACTGAGTTGTCTCAATGTACTCATCCCACACCTTGTTTTCATTGGGGTATTTAGTACTATCTGCCAAGACTTATGCTTTCGTATGAAGTGATTTTGGTGGGCAGATTTGGGATAAAATCTTCCAGGTGATACTTATTTGACATAGCCACATCATGGAATCTTGATACAGAGGATGTCTTCAACTTTATTGCTAATGTTTGCCCCACCTTATAGGAATGACATACTTCCAACATTAGGGTCCTGCCCAACTATGACCCCTACTATAAAAATCTTCATCATTATGTCCCTGTATTACATTGAAAAAGCCTGCTGTGCAGGCAAAACTTGTCTAGTAAAGATAACCAGGTGCTGCACATACCTTATTTATCGACTTGTCTGTATTATACGTATATAGTACCTTTGACCTAAAGATCTGAGAATAGTGTTAGCGATGGGCTTTATAGTCTCTTTGTTGTGTTGTAACCTGTTTGGTTTTGAAAGGAATATGTTTATTAAAGTGGCTTCAAATTTTTTGTAGGAATATGTGGACACTTGAGTCAATCTTGATCACTGTTAAATTCTCCGTGCCAGTCAGTTCTACAGATTACTATTATAGATATTCACTGATGGAGAGATTTTACTAGTACGTACAGTGGTACCTCGAGTTACGATGGTCCCCAAAATCGCCCTTTTATGTAAGTTTATTTTTTTAAATGCTTTTGTAAGTATATTTTTGGGGGTGTAAAAGGACTAGTCTATTTTACATTATTCCTTATGGGGATAAATTCGTTTGGTAATGGCACTTGAACAGCATTCTCAAACGAAAAAATATCGTAACTCGAGGTACCACTGTATCAAATCAAGTGGTAATTTTGTTGTATTGGTGACTAATAACATGGAAGAACGACCAGCCAGATTGTCGGTTCAAGATGAGAAAAACAAAACAGTGTCCATTTGTGGTTTAAAATAGCAACTTGGTGGTGTTCTCTTGGGTGATTTTTGTGGTTTTATTGGCTGTTTCTTGGTATCATTTGATAGAATGCAAAACATGTTACTAAAATAGAGATGATTTTGATTAGTTTTGGGACTGGAGGTACAGTGGAACCCCGAGTAACGTAAAAACTTCATTCCAGAAGCCTGCTCAAGTGCCATTACCGAACGAATTTACTTCCTTAAGAAATAATGTCATGTAGGTTAGTCTATTTGAGACCCCCAAAAATACACTTCCTCAAGCACTTTCAATATTATACTTACATAATTGTACGATTTCCGGGGTGTTCGTTACTCGGGGTTCCACTGTATCTTGAAATTGAGATCAAAGTAGTGGAAATACGTACAGTATTTGATTTTTTGCTGATATTCCAGAGGATGCATAAGGCTCCTCTATAACTCCCAGTCTGTAAATGTATTTTAGTTTGAATAAGAATTCAAAATGGAAAGTGTGTGTAAATTGCGCTTAGACCGTTAAGTTTGCGCCTGTGTAATTCCATGAGTTTTCTATCAAATTTTGTACTTTTGGTGTCATTACCTTCAGAAAAAATTGTCTACAGTTTCAGAAGAAAAAAAAATTTTTTGGGGGTTAAATTTTTGGATATTGAGGGAATGTTTCATTTCGGGGGTCCGGAGAGTGAAAGGGTTAAAGTGTAAAATAATTAGAGTAAGTGTTGTTGAGGAAAGGAAAAAATATAGATAATTACTTAACCGCACTTTGCACTCGATTGACTTTTTTGAGTATCTTGAAATTTTTGTTTCTTGTTTCAGGAAGCCTTATTCTAGGTGGAATTGAGACTATTAGTATGATCGTCAGATGAACATTAATACCCGATCAGTGTTCCTCATGATGAAGTTGGCCCTGCCTCATATACTGGAAACCAAAGGAAATATTGTTAATATATCTTCAGTAACAGGATTAAGAGCTGTAAGTTTTGCTATGCTTAAGTGTGTACCTAGAGTTGATTACTTGACATACTTTTTTTTTTTTTAGCAAATTTTGATGTAACGTGTATTTTGTGGATTTATTATTTGTGAATTATTTAATTAAAAAAGTACAGTTTATTACTGTATTTCGTGGCTTATTAGACGCATTGTTTTTTCCATAAAATGTCTACAAAAACCACCCTGTGTCCTATAAACTGAAGGTCAGTGACGGGAGCTATAAGTTTGGGGTGTGGGGTGAGCTATAGCTCTCCCAGTTATGTCCGATGCCGAGCCATTGAAACTAAAACAAGTCTCATAAGCCTCGAGATATGGTAAAGTATTATACTACTTTGCTACTTTCAGTTAAGCACTGAACTAATGAAGAGTTGTTCAGTGTTACAAGGTTAAGGAGGGTAGGTGGATGATATCACAAGTGAGAATTTGGTAAAGTTTTTAGGGTATGTACAAAGGTAGAACGAGGAATACAAATTCACTGCAGTTAAATTAATTGTGGACAAAGTAATAGTCCATATGAAAGATGACTCTTCCAAAAATGCTGGCAATGAAGCATGGTGTTTTGTAGAAAATAGCTTTTTGGTTGTTGTCTTAGACAAACAACACTGGTATCAGTCTAACATGCTGGTAATATTGTAATCTAAAAAAGGGCATTTGTTTGTGGGTGATGGAGATAGTAAAGTTTGAAACTACAGTGGACCCTCGGTTTTCATTGAAAATTCTTTCCAGAATGCTGTTTGAGTGCCGTTACCGAACGAATTTGTTCCCATAAGGACAAATGTAAATTAGATTAGTCATTTCAGACCCCCAAAAATACACTTACAAAAGCACTTACGAAAATACACTTACATAATTGTTCGAGTTTGGAGGTGAACGAAAACCGAGAGTCCACTGTATAGGACAAAAAGAAATCTACAAGTTCATTGCACAGAATTCCTAGGGGACCCAGCAGGAGAAAAATACTGTGCATACCAATGGTGCAGTTAAGCAAGCACTGAATTTGAAGCAGGAGGGGATGGAAAGACTCAAAAGGTCAGATTGATTACAGTGCATTATTAGAATTAAAGATGACCACTGATAATAATAATAATAATAATAATAAAATAGTTTATTGTGACATGATACAAAGATGTACAATGGGTTATAAGAATGGGGTGTACATGCCAAAAGCCCCTAATATGCAAAGCATTGTGGGCAAACTTAAAATTAACTTACAACTAAATTATAATAAACAATTTACAATATAAGTATAGTTGAGTATTTAAGCTATGAAATTTGAACATAATTTGAACACAACAATTTTGAAACATAATAGTTTTACAATTTTGAAGCAGTACAGTTTTATAATATGTCAACATAATAATTTATTTTTTGTAGTAATGCAATTTATTAAATCAGATCAAACAAATCAAATCAATTATTTGTGTTGCAATAACAGTTTATATGGTCATTAGATGAGTTACAAGGAGTACAAGAGTGCACGAGAATGGATTCTTTATTTGGTAATGCTGTAGAGACAAAGTTAGATTAGGTTGCATTAATTATAACAGGTTTATACATTTATGAGGTATATGTTTCAACATTTGCACTAGATTAAGTTTGAGAAACTATTGTTCTTTGAGCAATTATAAGGTGGCCATAGTAGCAGTATTGATGATAGCTGCACGTAGTGAATGTACTGACAATCCCTTGACAAACACTACTGAAAAAACTTTTGAAAGACAGCAACTTACCTTGTCAGTGTGTACAGAATAAAGAAGCCTTTTGAAGGGAAGGAGAGGACAAACATGGAACATAAAGATTTCCCAAATATGAAAGATAGGTGATAGGTAGGAAAAAATGGCAAAATGAGAACGTTAATTGATAAGGGAATGAATGCAGAGATTACCTATTAAACATATGCTCCAGCAGCTTACATAACAATGGACCTGCATTCAGTTCATGAACAAATGCAATTAAGAGTTGCAGGAGAAAATGGAGCACCAAGGCTGTAAGTTTTGATAGGATAGAATAGATTAGATAGAAGTGAATGGAGACAAATGGTTTTTGGGACCTGATGAGCTGTTGGAGTGTGAGCAGGGTAATATTTTGTGAAGGGATTCAGGGAAATCAGTTAGCCGGACTTGAGTCCTGGAAATGGGAAGTACAATGCATGCACTTTAAAGGAGGGGTTTAGGATATTGGCAGTTTGGAGGGACGTCTAAACTGTCATATCTGAGCGCCTCTGCAATGACAGTGATTATGTATGAGTGATGGTGAAAGTGTTGAATGATGAAAGTTTTTTCTTTTTGGGTCACCCTGCCTCTGTGGGAACCGGCTGACGTGTTAAAAAAATATATATATACATTATTATTGTTTTACATGATGGTAGGATTGCTGGTGTCTTTTTTCTGTCTCATAAACATGCAAGATTTCAGGTACATCTTGCTACTTCTACTTACACTTAGGTCACACTACACATTCATGTACAAGCAGATATATACACACCCCTCTGGGTTTTCTTCTATTTTCTTACTAGTTCTTGTTCTTATTTCCTCTTATCTCCATGGGGAAGTGGAACAGAATTCTTCCTCCGTAAGCCATGCGTGTCGTAAGAAGCGACTAAAATGCCAGGAGCAATTGGCTAGTAACCCCTTCTCCTATATATATTACTAAATGTAAAAGGGGAAACTTTCGTTTTTCATTTTGGGCCACCTCGCTTCGGTGGGAAACGGCCGACGTGTTGAAAGAAAGAAAGATATACATTATTCACCCCTGACTGCCATAGTTGGACACCTTGATATTACTGAAACAAGTTATTTAATGGGTAATGGGGCTCAGTAGTAAGAGGCAAATTTCAGAATGGCAGATTCCTGTACAGGTGTAGATTTCATTAGATTGGGAAATAGTTGAATCCCATTCTTCAGCCATTTCAACAGCGTCTGTTATCATTATGCCAGCAGTGTTAATTATTACAATATTATATTCACAAGGAAGTGCCAAACTCATAGGGGTTATTCAGTACTTCCAGCAAGGTTGTACTGGAGTAAAATCAGATAAAAACTTATCTACCAAGAAGATTGGCAAGTCCTGTAACTCAGATTGACTGTGTGTAGCTTTTACATGCTAAACAAACTGTAAGGAAGACCATCTGAACAAGGATGCTTGTTCTACAGTTCAAATTTAGCTGGGCATGTTGAGCCACTGAAGGTGCTGTTCACAGCATGTAGACAAGAGAGGATAACAGCCCATGAGGCATCCCATGCGTCAAGAATATGAACCTACTCGAATAAGGCATGAAAGGCCAACTAAGGACATGAACTTTAGGTGTATTGTTATTTAACTGGTGTGTAATCAACTGTGTTTGACTCCCAGCTGAAGTCATTCACCAATGGTAGTCTACTACGATGGTTCAGCTTGCCATATTTTGACTAAGATGGTGTAAAACTTTTTTTTTTTTGTACTGTATATTTATTAATAGGATAAACTTGTATTCATTTATTTACTTTTCAATACTGGTAGTTAGTTACAGTAATTATTTATTTATTTAGTTATTCAGTGACAGTAATTATTTATTTACGTATCATATCATATATTCAACTTACAATATTTTCCACTTAGGATGGGTTCATCGGAACGTAATCCCATCACAAGTCGAAGAGCACCTGTAATAGTGGGAAGAGGCAAACACTAGCTAGGCCATAAAAGTAGTGTAGGTCTCTCCACTGCAACAAGGTTACTGCCTCAGGAAACAGTTTATTGAAATTATGTAAGGTTAAAGTAGTAATGTAAAAAAATTATAATTGAACAAAGTAGAATGACTTTGAGAGTGTATAAATCTGTAGTGGAGGGAAGGCGGGGTAGGGGTCGGTCTAGGAAAGGTTAGAGGGAGGGGGTAAAGGAGGTTTTGTGTGGGAGGGGCTTGGACTTCCAGCAAGCATGCGTGAGCATATTTGATAGGAGTGAATGGAGACAAATGGTTTTTAATACTTGACGTGCTGTTGGAGTGGAAGCAAAGTAACATTTATGAAGGGATTCAGGGAAACCGGCAGGCCGGACTTGAGTCCTAGAGATGGGAAGTACAGTGCCTGCACTCTGAAGGAGGGATGTTAATGTTGCAGTTTTATAACTGTAGTGTAAGCATGCCTCTGGCAAGACAGTGATGGAGTGAATGATGATGAAAGTTTTTCTTTTTCGGGCCACCCTGCCTTGGTGGGAAATGGCCGATGTGTTAATAAAAATAAAAAAAGCTCATGTGGATAATTTTCTGCAGCTACTGTGGTGTAGCACTTTTGATTTCCTGCAACACTTTCTCCTTTTAGTTCACAATTGCACTAACTGTTTGATGAGCCAAACCAAGCTTATGTCCTATCTCGACTATTGATATACCTTGTTTGTTAACTTTAATCATCTCTAACTTGGCATTTAAAGCAAGAGGCTTACAATTTTTTTTTTTTAATTACAACTACCTGTAGATGCCATTGTCAACGATAGAGAGAACGAGTGAAGGAGAGAGTGCAGAGCTCATGGAGAATGTAAACTAACAGAGATTGGGCAGTCAGATGATAGTGTATTAATACCTGTCCACTTTCTGTTCATGTGCGTTCATTTTGCATTATGCATGCATTTGTGATGCTTTTTTTCCACAATACAAACACCTTACATTGTGTACAAGTTGTCTTCACGTTAGTGCAGTAGAATAAAAACAGCAACACTCCCATTCTCATGCAAGACATAATTTTTAGGGTGAATGACGCTATGTGTGAAGGCATACGAAAGACACATTTTTCTACAGTTACCCCCCAGTAATACTATACTGTGCACAGCTTCTCTGGTGTTGAACTAAAGAAAACAAAATTCTTGCCATCACTCCTTCAAGCCGCCCAGCTACCACACTTCATATTTTTGTCAATTTGGTCTACTATGAGTGTATGTATGTACAGTGGACCCCCGAGTAATGTAAAAACTTCATTCCAGAAGCCTGCTCAAGTACCATTACCGAACGAATTTACTCCCTTAAGGAATAATGTCACGTAGGTTAGTCTATTTCAGACCCCCAAAAATACACTTCCTCAAGCACTTACAATATTATACAGTGGTACCTCGAGTTACGATATTTTTTCGTTCGAGAATGCTGTTCAAGTGCCATTACCAAACGAATTTATCCCCTTAAGGAATAATGTAAAATAGACTAGTCCTTTTACACCCCGAAAAATATACCTACAAAAGCATTTAAAAAAATAAACTTACATAAAAGGGCGATTTTGGGGACCATCGTAACTCGAGGTACCACTGTACAGTGGTACCCCGGTTTACGATATTTTTTCATTCCAGAATGCTGTTCAAGTGCCATTACCAAACGAATTTATCTCCTTAAGAAAAGTTGTAAAATAGACTAGTCCTTTTAGACCCCCAAAATTACACTTACAAAAGCATTTAAAAAAATAAACTTACATAAAAGGGTGAGTTTGGGGACCATCGTAAACCGGGGTACCACTGTACTTACATAATTGTACGATTTCTGGGGTGTTCGTTACTCGGGGGTCCACTGTATTATGTTTATATGATTTGTAGCATGTTTCTTAAATAATTTTGAAAAAAATCATAGATGGATTAATGAAAATGTCTATAATAACATAATATATGACATTTAAAGCGTCCCAGAGCGATTATTTATTATTATGCTTATTTCATCTTCAACACTAGTGAGACACTCTTAGTGATTTTAATGTGTACCTGCATGTCAGCACAGTGTGTAAGTTTATTTAGGTACAGGTACACATGAGTACAATTATCAGAGTATATTTGAAATACACTAACTTTAAAACATTTGAAATTTTGGAAAGTTTCTGGACATAATTGAGAGACGCAGAGCTCACACAGGATGTAAACAGAGTGGCATGCGGATGCTGTAATAGTGAATCAGGGAGCCGAATAAATAAATTTTGGTTATAATTCGAAATGTCCGTATTAGTGAGTTGCTGTTAAGCAAAGCACTGTAAAGCAGGGCCCTCCTGTACACTTTTATGCACCTTTCCTTCTGAGAGGTATTCAAACCCACTAGCCAAGGAGTATGAAACCTACTTGGAAATTCTTTTAAACATTTTGGACATATAAAATATTATTCTAATAAGTTGTACACATTTTTAGTTTGCAGGTATTGTAGCATATAACATGAGTAAAGCTGCAGTTGATCACTTAACCCGGACTGTGGCATTGGAGGTAGCAAGTCGTGGCGTAAGAGTTAATGCCGTAAATCCTGGAGTTATAGTTACTGAAGTTCACAAGAATGCGGGTATGAATGATGAAGATTATGAAAAGGTAATTTTTTAATTGCTTTCTTTAAAAAAGTATTTAGAATTTTAGGTAAAATAGTGTTTTACAGCATTTGTGCAGTAAGTGTTTGTTTAAGCAGTGTTCTGTATCAGTCTCTGTAACATTACCTTTTGTCCTTCCCGGTTATTTTCATCCAAATTCAGGTTTCTAATATGGTTTCCATCAGTTCTGTTGTCCAATATGATATACAGTTGACCCTTAAACAACATGGGTTTGAACTGTGCAGGTCTACTCTATACATATATATTTTTGTTTTTTTCAATAAATATATTGGAAAATGTTTTGTAGATTTGCGACCCAAAAAATTAAGAAAAAGTTAGGTATGTCATGAATGCATAAAATATATGTAGATACTAGTTTATTTTATCATTTAGTACCATAAAATATACATAAATCTATTATAAAATGTTAATATTTATCAAAACTTGCGCACACAAACAATTACACATCGTACATGTTTTATTCACAGTCGAGAAAAATGTAAACTAAAACGTAAAGCTGCAATATTAAATCATAATTAAATATGAATATCTTTTTCACATTGTTTTTTTCATTTTTGATGTCTAGAGTTTTGTGTGATATAATACAATATTGATGTAGGTACTGACAGACAAATGATTCATCTTGTAAACACACTACATAAACTTACAGTATTGATAAATACAGTACAGTACTGTAAATGTATTTTCTCTTCCTTGTGATTTTCTTTTCTCTAGCTTACTTATTGTAAGAATACAGTTCATGTATATACTAATACATATAAAATACAAAATATGTGTTAATTGATCTAGGTAGTAGGTTGGTAGATAGCAGCCTTCCAGGGAGGTACTACCGTCCTGCCAAGTGAGTGTAAAACGAAAGCCTATACATAATTGTTTTACATGATGGTAGGATTGCTGGTGTCTTTTTTTTCTGTCTCATAAACATGCAAGATTTCAGGTACGTCTTGCTACTTTTACTTAGGTCACACTACACATGCATATCTTCTTCTTTCAACACGTCGGCTTTTTCCCACCGAAGCAGGGTGGCCCAAAAGAAAAAACGAAAGTTTCTCCTTTTACATTTAGTAATATATACAGGAGAATGGGTTACCCCTTGCACCCGGCATTTTAGTCGCCTCTTACGACACGCATGGCTTACGGAGGAAGAATTCTGTTCCACTTCCCCATGGAGATAAGAGGAAATAAGAACAAGAACTAGTAAGAAAATAGAAGAAAACCCAGAGGGGTGTGTATATATATGCTTGTACATGAATGTGTAGTGTGACCTAAGTATAAGTAGAAGTAACAAGACATACCTGAAATCTTGCATGTTTATGAGACAGAAAAAAGACACCAGCAATCATACCATCATGTAAAACAAATACAGGCTTTCGTTTTACACTCACTTGGCAGGACAGTAGTACCTCCCTGGGCGGTTGCTGTCTACCAACCTACTACCTAGAACACATGCATATACAAGCATATATACACCCCTCTGGATTTTCTTCTATTTTCTTTCTTGTTCTTGTTTATTCCCTCATCTCCATGGGGAAGTGGAACAGAATTCTTCCTCCGTAAGACATGTGTGTTGTAAGAGGCGACTAAAATGCTGGAAGCAAGGGGCTAGTAACCCCTTCTCCTGTATACATACATCATTAAATTTATAGAGAAACTTTCATTTTTCTTTTTGGGCCACTCTGCCTCGGTGGGATATGGCAGGTACATTGAAAGAAAGAAAGATGTGTTAATCGACTGTTATTGGTAAGACTTCCAGTCAGCAGCAGGTTAAGTTTTTGGGAAGTCAAAAATTTTACGTGGATTTTCGACTGCCTAGGAGGTTGGCACCCCTAACCCCCTGCATTGTTCAAGGGTCAGTTGTACTATATGTATCTCATTTCCTCATTTAATATTTTATGGCTTTTGTCTGTTCCTATCAGTATACCAAGATTTTCATTCATCTTTGCAATGCATTTCAAACAATGTCTTAGTCCTGAAATAATGATTTTGTTGGAAAACTTTAAAGTTTATTATAATCATAGGGAATTGCTAAACCCATAGGGAACCATAGAGCACCTGGGAAATGATAGATAATCAGGTTTGATCAGAGAAACAAAAGGGTAGCTCCATTTCCTCAGATATAGAACCCTTGACCAGCATTGTGTCCCTCTTAAAGGGATCTTCATGAATGACATCAGTTTTGTGCAAAGCCTTGCCAATATATGTTCCTATTTAGCGTGCATTTAAGAGTATTTTCCTCCCAACAAATATACACTGCTTCTTGAGGATCAAATTATCTCTTGTTGTTGCTATACTTTTTCACAAAAATGCACTAAATATACTTATTATTGTAATCCAGGGCAATACCTCTCATTATTAAAATATTATTATTGCATTCATGAGGGACAAAAACTCACAGGGGGTCATACTGTGTTTTGGGGAATGATAGGTCAAGTCTGATTTCTTGGATATAGAACCTCTCTAACACAAAGGATCCTTCTTTTGAGGGGGATACCTCCCTCAGTTGTCACCTCTTCATTGCCCTTTACACCTTTTTTCTGTTGGTTAGATTCTTAGATTTTTTTTCTTTTTGGTAAGGGTTGTATATACCTCTTAACCATGGTTTGATAGGCCATCTTCAAACATCATTTAGCATGGGTGGAGTTAGGCTTGGCAGCTTCATATTAGTTTGTCATAAATTAGAGAATTACTATTGTATTTCTCATTTATCTCCCAAATTTAAATATTTTCTACTAGTTCTCCATAAATACTATATTTGCACACAAAAAGAATGCTGAACCTGTATTGGTAATCAAGCACTATTCTCCATTTCACTTCAGGGAAATGCCTTGATTGCTGGTAAAGGGCTTTTGATATGAACAAATATAGCAAGTTTTATCTTTCTTGGCTCAAACTTATTGCCTCTCATTCTCCAGGTGCTGTAGGACCCATATTGGTTTAAAGCTTTTTCCATGACAGTAACAATCATCCATAAGCGTATCATGCATATTTTCTTTCTCTTAATTTGTATTACAGCCTCTTGCTTTTCTTGATAGCTGTCCTTATTAGCCTTAATCTTAATTTTGTATAATTAATATATTCATTTATAGGGAAGTCCTAAACCCATAGAGGCCATACTCTGCTTTGTACTCATTTTATCACTTATTATTGACATTTGCAGAATGTTTTTGATGGATGTACAACTTGATACAGTATAATAGCGCATTATAGGGTGCTCACATTCTTGTATGAATGTGTTGCATGGTCTTTGAATGTTGCAATAAGGAGGTGAATTGAAAGAAGTATCTTATGGAGATGAACATGTCATGCAGATTTTATGTATGATTAATGACTGAGTTGCTGAAGAGGTTTGGCTATGTTGAATGGTGGAACGTAGGTTAGCTGGTTTACAGAGTAAATTTGGGATATTTAGGAGGCATAAGGGTTATTTGAAGAAGTCTTTTGACATAACCTGTCTTGGAACATTGAGCAGGTATGTGCAATTGTGTTAAGAGTGGAGCTAGAGGAGACAAGTGGTCAACAGTATTTGACAGGTTGAGTGTGAGCGAGGATGTGTATGAACCCATGAAAACTGGTTATCTAGATTTGTTTTGATTGCTGAACATTGATAGTAGGAAGACAGCTAGTGTGAATGGGTGGATGCTTATTATACTTCTTTGGGTCACCCTCTTTAGGTGGGGAAACAAAAACTAGTATTAATTAGGATATTCAAATCTATGCTAGTCTCACATTTCAGATTTTCTTAACTTTACTACTGTCCCCTAGTCCTTTTCCATTATACTCTTCATTTACAAACTCACTTTTTCTAATCATCTTCACCATTAAGGAGGGTGTGCCTTGCTGGACTCTTAATCCAGGGAATTGGAGCTACCCTTCCCTTGGATCAGTCAAGATTACTATCCCCTTAGTGATGTATGATCCCCATGTATTTAATATTTCCATTATATTCATGGGGAAGCACTAAGCCTGTAGTAGCCAAAGTATTTGGGGAATGAGAATTAATCAGGTGTAAGCCAAGGAGGAGGAGGAGGGTAGCTTTAATTCCTTTGATCAAGAGCCCTTCACCAGCATCAAGGCATCCCTCAAAGTGTGCTTCCCCATAAATATAACCTAATTCTTGTAGATTGAGGAAATGTTTTGCCATAGTGGCTTCATCAGTCCCTCAGCCCGGAGTCGATGTAATCAGTCCATCAATCTTGAAAAGAATATAACATATGTGCAAAGAAGTGGCTTGTACACTGTAGACAGGTGAGGTGAAGCAGTCATAGGTGATATCACAGTGGACAAATCCACACGTGGAAGTAGGTCATACCTATAGGTTATGCAAATGAAAAATTCTGTGTCAAGATCCCAAGATGTTGCTGTGTCTGACAGGAATGTAGACAAATGGTTCAGAGAACCATCAAGTTTTCTTCTTTGTATTGGACTGATGAAGCCATTGTGTGGTGAAATGTTTCCTCAAAGATACCCAAGTGTTACACGTGTCTAAATTTATCAACCTAATTCTTGTCTTTGCAAATATGTCATGGTGGTTAATATTCAGCAGCAATTCTCTTTTCATTAATACTATGCATGTTCTTAAAAAAATTTGTTACATAAGCTATCATATTTTTCTTCCATATTCACTTTTTTATATATATTTGCAGTATATATGGTAAATTCAGTTAAATGTTTTAGGGCATTATAAGTAACAAATGTTTTCTTCCATTATCATATCTTTTGGCCCTTTTTTGCCAATTATTACAGTATTTTTACCTAATTTTTTTTAATTTCATGCTTACTAGTTTCATTTGCATATATGGATTGATTTTGCATACACATGTACCTTCAATACCAAGATACCTTCAATACCTGGATACCTTCAGTGCCAGGATACCTTCAGTTATATTTTCATTATTGCAAAACTGCATTAAACCCATTTATTATACCCACAGTTTTTGGAACATTGCAAGACTACTCATGCCATGGGTCGTGTAGGAGAAGTAGAAGAAGTGGCTAGAGCAGTTGTATTTCTGGCATCTGACAGTGCATCTTTCATCACTGGTGTTACACTGCCTATTGATGGTGGACGCTCTGTGATGTGTCCACGTTAACGTAAGTGAGGAATATACTACATCCAAACTTCATAAACTTGCCTATCTTATTCATATACTGACGTGTTTCAAAACCAAATAAAAACTTGGGTAATTTTCATTCTGTGAAATGTTAGTATGTTTTATTATATTTATGGGGAAGTGCCAAACCCATAAGGGACATACAGCACCTAAGGAATGGGAGGTAATTAGGTTTGATCGAAGTGGAGGATAGGTTCAATTCCTTGGATCTCTACCAGAATGAATGAATAAAGCTTAAATCAGGATTTACAGACTATCTTCAGTTAATCACACTTTTGTGTGTGTGTGTGTACTGTATTGTGAAGGTGAATGCGAGGGTGCCCACATGAAGAAACCTCAGATACTTGCTGTTTCAGTGACTCTTTGAAGGAGCACATGTATCTGATGAATCTTGAAGACAATAGATGCACCATGCAAACTTTAGAGGCTGTGGATGAGATAGTATGGCCACAGTTGGTGCCACTGATATAATATCACAGACATGCTGGTTGTAAAATCATCCCATTGTAAGCTTGTGGCAAAGTAGTTACAACATGGACTGCAGTAGGAGTATGTATATATGTGTATATATAAACCCCTCCCTGGACAGATAGCCATTTAGGTAAAAAAAAAATTAAGGACAAGAGATTGTAGGAATTATAGGAGGAATAAGCTTGAGTGTATCAGGTATAGAACATAACATTATTATTGAGAGAGTTAAGACTAAGACAGACCCTTGTGGGCTTAGCACTTAGTTAAGATTGTAATAAGGCTAAGACAAAATATGACTGCAGAGGAACAAGGATTTAGGAAGGGTAATCATGTAGGTTATGTTTACATAGAAGCATATAAGTGAACAGTGCTTAGATGAAAGTAAGAAACTTATTGCATTTATGGATTTAGAAAAGGCATATACTGTAAGGTGGATAGGGAAGCAATGTGGCATATGTATGGAATAGGAAGTAGGTTACTAAAAGCAGTAAAATTTTTATATAGGTTCATGCTTGGGTATGCAAGAGAGGATTATTTCCAGTTTAAGTAGCCCTTAGAAAGGATGTGTGATGTCACTACAGATACCTTTGAGTTACAAAAGTTTTTCTACTCCCAGAGCCCAGCCTTGAGCCATGCTCATCTAGTGCTTGCTTGGTTAACCAGGCTGTTGCCGCTGGTGGCCCACTAACCCACATATGCATCACAGCCTAGTTGTAACCTGGAGAAGATACTTGTTCAGTTTCCTCTTGAAGACTTCTACACTTGTCCCAGCAGTTTCCGACATCTTTTGGCAAGATGTTGCATAGTCTGGGTCCACAGATGTTGATACAGTGTTTCCTTATTGTGCCCACTGCATCCCTGCTTATCACTGGGTTTATTTTGTACTTCCTTCCATATCTCTTCACTCCAGTGTGTTATGGTAGAGTGCAAATTTGGGACAAGGCTCTTAAGTACTTTCCAGAGCAACTGTAACAGCTCTCACTTTATATCACATACTTTGTCTTCAAATCTCACTTCTTTCCAGTATTCACTTTTACAATCCCATCTATAAATGGGATTGACAGTATGCATTCCTAAGTCCTACTTTCACTGGGAAAGTCTTTTCTTCCCCCTCCCTCTGTATATAAGGTGCTATCAAAAAGTTCCCAGACTTGAATTTTTGCACACTTCTTGGGTGGAATATGGTGGTGGCATAGGTTGTGCTGCACAGCACACACTTTTATGAAGTAGCGTGGTTTGTGTTGGTGGTCATTCTGTTGAGGTTAAACAGGCATTTTTTATTTTGTCAGTGCATTCTTGTGATTTTATATAGCTGAATGGAATATTTAAAAGAAAGAAAAGCATGTGTGAAATTTTGTTTCAAGTTTGGTTAAATAGCAATTGAAATTCACAATGTTTCTGGAAGCATTTGGTGATAAAGTATTGTGAATTTTTTTTTTCTAATTCAAAGCACGACAAACGTTAGTTGAGGATGATGACATTGTTCATCAAAGCCAAAAATTCGATGCCAATGTTGTTCCTCTACAATCATAATTTGTCTTGTCCTAACTTTCAGTAATTTTTCTGTTGTACACTTTACCTGGTATATTCAACAGTCTTATCCTCTTGTAATTCTTACATTTCCTCTTGTCCCCTTTATCCATATAGAAAAAAACTGTGTATGCTATCAATTTTTAGGCACCTTCCATATTTTCAAACACACTAATTGAACAGATCTACTACCACACCAACACAAATACAGGGGAAGCTGATTAGATAAACTCAAAGTCCTAAAGGTGGGGAAGAGTAAGTGTCTGTACACTGAAGGAGGGGTGAAAATGGGTGAGTTATCTCTTATGGGTCACCCTACCTTGTCATGCCCTCAACTGCTATCTTGCCTTTAGAGTGGCAGGAACTGTAGTTCCCACCTCCAGGATTTGAGTCCATATAGCCAGTTTTCCTGCATTTGTTGGAGTGGTTTGTATATTTGTTCAGTATATGCATGAAAATATGGAAGGTAATTGAGTGGTAGAGAGCATACATAGCTTCTTCATATAAGGGTAAAGGGAATGCAAGAATTATATGGGATAACATGCAAATAAACCAGGGAATTGTGAAAGTGCAATTTAATGCTTTTTCAGCCATCTTTATTCAGTTATTCCAGTAGTTAAAAATATCAGTCATATTCACATACTCTTAAAATAAGTTTTCTGTCTTAGGTGCCTTCCATATTACCAGTTATTATATGTATTTATACATACCCTTGTAATTAATTATAAATTACTTCTAAAGTTTTTTTTAACCCATCTTTCTTAACTCGTATATAGTCATACATGCCTGTCTTTGCTTGTATGGGACTGGCATATGCAAGTCCCATATCTCAGCCCTGGTTATTCTTTATTATAGGTTTAGTGCTTCTTTATTATATCATATAGATCAAGAGTGACAAATTGTCCCATTTCATGGCAAACAAAAAGTTACTAGTAAACACAAAAAGTGTTTACTAGTAAGATAGAATAAGAGTTAACAAGTAGAATACTTAAGGTCACAATTTTAATGTCTAAACCCTTTACTTTAAATTTAATTTCTTAGGTTAATTTTAAAAGTAACAGTCATATTTAAAGGATTTTTTATTATGCTTATTTAAACCTTTTTATCCTTCTTCAACTGCACTTTTTTTTTATCCTCCATGTAATGGAGACCTGTTGGTAAATTTTTTGTTTTTACCTGTACATTAAACTTTTAAGTTTTACTCTTTATTCAACAAGCTTTATAATCATTACTAAAACAATATTAAAATTTTCAGTAACTGCAAAAGTGAGGAATACATTATCTGTAATGCACACTTAACTATTTCTCTGGCTAGGTGCTAAATGTGAAACAAAAGAATAATACATATTCTGCTGTATGAAATGTGTACAGTAATTATGTATAATAAAGCATATTATGTTTATCAGCCATGCGCTACAGCTTTGTACTCTTGCAAGAAATGCTAAAAAAAAAGTTTGATTAAAATATATTGTATGGCACTTTTGGTATTAACAATATTTAAGTCACTTTAAAGGACTGGATACTATCAAACACTGGAAAAATGCAAATCACACAATCCTTTTTAAAAGGGCATTTGCACATAAAGATTAACTTTGCTATGAAAGGAATGCAGCAATAAAGCTCTATATAATAACCAAATTTCAATGGAATTAAAGAAACTTTCACTAGATTAAATCCTTAAAAAAGGTGACACCGGAGGAATTAAATAAATGAGCAAACATTTTCACATGCTGATTTACAGAAATGTGGCTGAACTGTTCTGAGAAACTATGTATAAATTTTAGTCATGTATCTGAAAGATCACAGCTTCTGTTAAAATACAGTAATACATTATATGCAACCATTATTCAGTTCCACATATCCCCAGTTAAAAGAACCAAGGGAAGGGAAAAGGTTTTTGAGCCACCCCACACAGTGGGATATCAAGTACCCATAAGTAAATAACATTTGGCTAAAAGACTAATGAGACTGGTTAATACTTCAGGGATCAATGCCATCTAAATCTTGGGATGGAGATGCATCATGCTCAGATACACTTTCTTTTATATCCCCTAGTTCAGTAGGATCACATTCAATTTCCATCTCGGTTGATTCCAATTCACTGAGTAGAGCTGTAGCCTCTTCCAATGTTAACTGAAATAAAATGTAAAACAATTACAGGTTTCTGTTTTACAATCACTTGATGCTTTTAAATAAATTAGTGCACTCCAAAGGTAATGGATGTGCATCATAATGTGTGCTGGTGGAAGCACATTGTGACAAAGGTGGGGGGGGAGGGATGAACTTATAGTTTAGAAAGAGGTATGTGGCTTAGAAAAAATTGTATGGGAACCCCTGGCTTAGATTCAATATACAGGACTTTCTAAAAAAGTAAACCATTGGTTCCACTATGCATGCTTTCAGTGTATGCATTTTTCAGGAATCATGCCCCATGCATAACTAGGGAGTTTTCATAAATAAAATTGATCTCGTCCATTTCCTTAAATACATCCCTCAAAGGTGTCTCAATGCCGATGAGAGGCTATTTGATTCAAGGAATTGGACATGACCTCCCATTCCTTGGATCAAACCTGATTGCCTTCCATTCCTCCAAGTGCTATATGACCTTTATGGGTTTAGCATTCCCCATGAACGTAATAATAATAATGCTTAATACAACAAATATTTACCTGTGCACTAGTTGTACGTTGGAAATTCTTTGTATTGGAATCCTCATTGCTCATCCCAGTAGCAGCTGATATAGTTGCAGAATGGTCATCCATTTTACCCCGTAGCCATTCCACAGCCCATTGCCAGCGAGCCTGAGTACGAGTGAGATGATCTCGGGCTAATGGGCAACGGGCTGAGAGACTTACCACCAGCTTTATGCATTGGTAAGCCCGTCTACTGTCATAATCTTTGTTGGTGCCTATCATGTCTGTTAAAAAATGTTAAGGTTAGTGAGTGACTTTATTTAATAATCATGAGGAATACAATACTGTACTTAATTTCTAATTACAGTATTAGTTTTTACTTAAAATATACATGTGGTCACAATGTTTGATACACAGAGCTATTGACAAGGAAGAAACCTCAATACACGTAGTGGCAATTATACTATCCAAAATACTAATACATGGTGATTCTTTGTTTTCTAAATAGGCTGGAGAACCTAGCTCTGATAAACAAGGTGCTTAACCATGGATATATATAGCACCAGTAAGCCAGCAATTGCTTAATAACTGGTACCAAGTATAGTGGACCCCGAGTTTCGGTTATCTCAGAAATCGAACAATTATGTAAGTGCTTTTGTAAGTGTATTTTTGGGGGTCTGAAATGGACTAACCTACTTGACATTATTCCTTAAGGGAGTAAATTCGTTCGGTAATGGCACTTGAGCAGCCTTCTGGAATGAATTATGACCGAAACTCAGGGGTCCACTGTACTGGTATTCTAGCTAATGCATAGTGACTGAGCACTCACAAAATCGTAATGACACGATTGCAAACAAACCATACCACGGATGGGGTTAGAACCCATGATCAGTCTTAAAACTCTAGACCGACGCGTTAGCCACTGGGCCAGCCAGCTACAATAAGATTCATCCAACTAGGTATATTTATACATCATAGGAAGGTTAGCATAGGCACCCGTGACCACAAATGCAAGTTTTTTACAGACAAATCTCCCACTAGCATGGCCGTGACAAACTCTAGCTCAAAGCCGTCAACATGACTCACGAAATCGTAATGACACGATTGCAAACAAACCATGGTTTGGGAATTGGATCTGTGCTCCAGTTTCCTGAATTGAGCCTGAATACCTTCCATCTCCCCCCACAGGCGCTGTATAATCCCTACGGGTTTAGTGCTCCCCATGATTATAATAATATACAAGCATTTGTAATTAATAGCAGCCTCTTTCCTCTTAGGATAAACAATGGAGCCTACCTTCACAGCTTTTTTTTTTACTTTTAAACACACCGGGCATATCCTACCAAGGCAGGGTGACCCAAAAAGAAGAAATACTTTCACCATCATTCACACTAATATCTGTCTTGCCAGGCATGCTGATACTACAGTTCAGATGCTCTTTCAAACTGTAAATATCTACACCGCTCCTTCAGTGTAGGCACTGTACTTCACACCTCCCATATTTTTTCACTCCAGTATGTTATGTGCAGGTTTGGGATTAAGCCCTCCATTATCTCCTATGTATTCAGAATTAACTAGTGTACATAAAACATGCAATACATACCTAATAAGCCCATAATGTTTTCACCATCTGCACTCTGAAAGCCTTCTAGCACAGCAGTAGTGCGACTTGACTGTAAGGAGTCGCTCACATTCTGAAGTTCAAAAATTTATATTTCAATACAATAGCAATAGAATTAATGTGTACAATGTAAAAACAACCACAATGAAAAAACAAATACAGTGGTACCTCGAGTTACGAGGGTCCCCAAAATCGCCCTTTTATGTAAGTTTATTTTTTTAAATGCTTTTGTAAGTATATTTTTGGGGGTGTAAAAGGACTAGTCTATTTTACATTATTCCTTATGGGGATAAATTCGTTTGGTAATGGCACTTTAACAGCATTCTCGAACGAAAAAATATCGTAACTCTAGGTACCACTGTAATAATATACCCCAGACTCATACAAGTTGCAAAGGTTGGTGAACAAATTTGGCAGGGTATATAAAGGAAAGAAATTAAAAATGAATGGAGAGAAGAGTAAGGTGATGAGGGTAATAAGAAAATCTAAGCAATGATAGATTGGATATCAGATTGGAGGGAGGGAGTATACAGAGGAAATGGATGTACAGTGGACCCCCGGTGTTCGTTATGCTCCAAACTCGAACAATTATGTAAGTGTATTTTTGTAAGTGCGTTTGTAAGTGTATTTTTGGGGGTCTAAAAGGCCTAGTCTAATTTACATTATACCTTATGAGAATAAATTTGTTTGGTAATGGCACTTGAACAGCATTCTGGAACGAATAAATTACGAAAACTGGGGGTCCACTGTATTTTATCTGGGAATGGACATGTCAGCAGATGGGTCTATGAAAGACAAAGTGTACCAGAGAATATATGAAGGGTGGAAAAAAGATGGATGGTATGTTAACATATCTGTGGATAGTAGTTTATCTATGGAGGCAAAAAGGACAATATATCAGAGTATGGTGGTACTAACACTTATGTGGGTATAGGCATGAGCTTTGAACACTTTAGCAAGGTGGCTATAGAGGCAGTGGAGAAGTCATATTTGAGAGCAATGTGTGGTGTGAATATCATGCAGAGAATTCAGAGCACAGAAATTACAAAGCAATGAGGAATTGTTTAGGTGATTTTTGTATGTAGAAAGGATGGAGAGGGATAGGTTGACAAATAGGGTGTGTAAATCTGGGGCAGAAGGTAGGAGGGGTAGGGATCATTCCAGGAATGGTTGGAGAGAGGGGGTAAAAGAGGCTTAAGTTTTAGGGGCTTGAGCATCTAGCAGGCTTGTGAAAGCATGTTAGATAGGAGTGAATGGAGACATTGTTTTTAATGGACATGCTGCTGAAGTATGAGCAAGGAAACTTTTATGAAGGGATTCAGGGAAGTAGGAAGGGCAGTGCTTGCACTCAGAAGGAAGGGTGGGGATGCTGCACTTGGAAGGTAATCTGACTGTATGTCAGCATACTTCTCAAAACACAGAGCTTGAATGAATGATGGTGAGTGTGTTTTCTTGTTTTGGTCACTGCTTTGGCAGGGGATGGCTACTGAGTTAAAAAAAAAATCAGATATATTAATTTAAAAAGCCTTACCAACATCTCGATTATAAGCTGAGATAACTCTTTCAATATATTCGATGGTGGCTTTGCATATTCAGTCTGAAATAAAAAAAATAAAATATAAATACGTAATACATATTTTAAATGCAGCACATAAATTATAATCATCAAAACAGGAAACTAGAACACTACTGTGCAATGAAACTGCTCAATTTCAAATAAAAAATTAAAATGGGTATACAATCTGGAGAAAATACTGTAAAACAGTTTTGCTAAGCCCATATTTGGCAGCTTTTTGTAAAGCTGTAAAGATAAAGTTTTATTTTTTGGGTTAAAAGTTGTGCAAGACTGTAATATTATAGTATACATATAATTTGATCACGAGGAAAGAATCTCTGGTATTATTATTATTATATTTATGGGAAGTGCTAAAACCATAGGGCTCATATACTCCCCTACTACCACTACCAGCATTACCTCTACCACTACTTAGCCACTCCTTTCTTTCTTCCTCTCGTCCTGTCCCTGTCCCCCTCGCCTATATATACACTGGCTCCCTCACTCTTGTGTGTTAGAATGACTTGTAAATGGTCCAAGTCTGACTGAAACGTCATCATAAACTCTCTCTCCTATGTGCGGGTTATTTGTGTATTCCAGTCACGGTATTGTATTGTGTCTTTTTGTTATTTATAATAATAATAATATCTTTATTTACTACAAGTACATGTACATGGTATACAGGCCTAGCTGACATCAATGACATACTACTACAGTGGACCCCCGGATTTCGTCAATAATTTGTTCCAGAATGCTGTTCGAGTGCCGTTACCGAACGAATTTGTTCCCATAAGGAATAATGTAAATTAGATTAGTCCTTTTAGACCCCCAAAAATACACTTACAAAAGCACTTACAAAAATACACTTACATAATTGTTCGAGTTGGGAGCAGTACGAAATCTGGGGGTCCACTGTATATAAAAAGCCCCTTGTTATGCAGAGCATTTCGGGCAAATTAGGTCCTTACCTTTGATATACCTTTAAAGAGTTTCGAGAGTATCTACTCTCTGAGCCCGGCCATGGGCCAGGCTCGTCTGGTGCTTGCCTGGTCAACCAGGCTGTTGCTGCTGGAGGCCCGCTGACCCACATATCCATCACAGCCTGGTTGATCTGGCACCCGATGAAGATACTTGTCCAGTTTTCTCTTGAAGGCTTCTACACTGGTTCCAGCGATGTTTCGGATATCTTCTGGTACGATGTTGAATAGTCTGGGACCCCGGATGTTAATACAGTGCTCCCGTATTGTCCCCACCGCACCCCTGCTCCTCACTGGGTTTATTTTACACTTTCTGCCATATCTCTCACTCCAGTATGTTGTTATGGCAGTGTGCAGATTTGGGACCAGGCCCTCAAGTACTTTCCAAGTATATATTATCATGTATCTCTCTCTCCTCCGCTCCAATGAGTATATGTTCAAGACTTGAAGACGTTCCCAATAATTTAGATGTTTCAATGGCTCAATGTGAGCCGTAAACGATCTCTGAATTTGTTCCATCTCTGATATTTCTCCTGCCCTGAACGGGGCCGTCAGCACAGAGCAGTATTCTAAGTGAGGGAGCACTAGCGATTTGAAGAGTGTCACCATCGGCATTATTTCCCTTGTTTTGAAAGTTCTCAATACCCACCCCGTCATCTTCCTGGCTGTTGTGATCTTTGTCTTGTTATGGTCTTTAAAAGACAGATCAGCAGACATAATTATTCCCAAGTCCTTAACGTGTTCCTTTCGTTCTATGTGGTGACCCTCTTGCGTTTTGTATATAGTGTTCCTTTTGAGTTCTTCATTTTTTCCATACCTAAGCAGCTGAAACTTATCACCATTGAACGTCATGTTGTTCTCCACTGCCCACTGGAAGACCCTGCTTATGTCCTCCTGTAATTTTTCAGTGTCTTCTACCGTAGTGACTTTCATGCTTATTTTAGTGTCATCTGCAAATGATGATACAAAAGTGTGCTGGGTGTTTTTATCTATGTCTGCTATGAGGATGAGAAACAGCAGAGGTGCCAGGACAGTGCCTTGGGGCACTGAGCTTTTGACTTCGCTGATGCTGGATCTTGCCCTGTTCACTACTACTTTTTGTGTTCTGTGTGTTAGGAACTCAAATATCCATCTGCCTACCTTCCCAGTAATGCCTATGGCCCTCATTTTGTGCGCTATCACTCCATGATTGCATTTGTCAAACGCCTTTGCAAAATCTGTGTAAATCACATCTGCGTTTTGGTTGTCCTCCAATGCCTCCGTAATTCTGTCATAATGGTTCAGCAGCTGTGACAGGCATGATCGTCCCGCTCTGAAACCATGCTGGTTCGGGTTATGTTGGTTGTGCTGGTCCATGAAGTTTGTAATCTGCCGTCTCATCACTCTTTCAAAGATTTTTATGATGTGAGAAGTGAGGGCTACTGGTCTGTAATTTTTAGCTAGTGCTCTACTACCTCCCTTATGCAAAGGAGCTATGTCTGTACTCTTTAAGGCCTCCGGTATTTCACCTAGATCTAAGCTCTTTCTCCACAGAATACTAAGGGCTCTTGCTAATGGTACTTTGCACTGCTTTATAAATAAAGCATTCCATGAATCTGGTCCAGGTGCTGAGTGAGTGGGCATATTGTCCATTTCTTTTTCGAAATCTATGGGATTTGTACTAATGTCGGTTAGGTGGTCTGCGCGGCCTTCTGCTGGAGTGAAAAATATTTCTGCATTTTCTACCTTGCTGTCATTTAGTGGGTTGCTGAACACTGACTCATACTGTTCCTTTAGGATTTCACTCATTTCCTGTTCATCGTCAGTATACGAATCTCCTCTCAATAATGGCCCAAATCTACAGGTAGTTCTTAGCTTGGATTTTGCATAGGAATAGAAATATTTTGGGTTTCTTGCAATATCCTGTATGGCTCTTTGTTCCCTTTGTACTTCTTCTGTCAGGTATGACATCTTAAGTTTTTGCTCTAATTCAGTGATCTCTCGGTTAAGGCTATCTTTCCATTGTTGCAACATATTTGTGTTTTTCAGCAATTCAGTAACCCGTTTTCTTCTCCTGTACCATCTCCTATGCTCTCTCTCTATATCTGATCTTCTTCTGGGTTTCCTCAATAGTACGTGTTTCATACATACCTTGTATGCTTCTGTATTCAGCTTTTCTAGGCACTGGTGAGGATTTAGAGTGCTCATGTCTGATTCCCATGATATATCTGATAGCTCTTGGTTTATTCTTTCCCAGTCAATTCTATGGTTATTAAAATTAAACTTACTGAACATCCCGTCTCTAACATTAGTGCCGCAGTTCCCTAACCCTAACCCAATGTTTCCACCCACACTGGGAATTGAACGCAGACCCTCGCTGTGTGAAGCGAGAGCTTTAGTGACCAGGCCAATATTGTCTTTCCACTGTCAGCTGAGATTTCACTGAAATAACTATATAAGCCAATGTGTACTTTTAACTTGATGCTTTTATAAAACTAATTTTAGTGGAAGAAAAGAAATCTAGACTTGGAAGCTTTCCTGTCAGTTTCAATGATGTGAACACCTAAGGCACTGTGTATATATCATGTACACCTAAAACTAACCACCTTTTGAATATATCCAATAAATTCTTGTTCTGTCAGATGCCCTTAATAGATTTATAGCACACTATAACTAGAGAATTAAAACGGCATGTATGACCAGCAACGTGGTGGACATAGCTGATTGGGTCAGGTGACTGTACCATCTCTTAAGTTGTTTTTATGTTGTGCTCTTGGCTCCTTTCCCTTTCCAAAAATAAAAATGGAACTTTGCACTACACTCGTTTTATTACACACAGAATCAAACATGTTTAAGAAAAACAAAAGATCAAGTTTTCAAAATAAGGACAACTTACCATAACTGCTGTTAACAATGCACTAGTAAATGAAGCATTTTGGGTTGCAGCTGCTTTCAAAGCCAAGGTTAGCTGAGGGATGTTGCCTGGTATTTCTTTGTATGCCATCACAGCCTCTTTCAGCCAATGTGACTGACCTTCACCATATAGTACCTGCACCACCTCAAGAGGCATAGCTAACTTCTTGGGTTCAAAGGAATTTGTCTTTTCACTAGTTGAATCTGCTCAATACAAGATTAAAAATGATACAAGTTTTTAATAAAAGCAAAATAATTTTACTAAGAATTTTTAGATGTATATTTCTGATAAATAGCTGTTATACTACATAATGCAGAAGCATGGAGTCCATTGAATATTTATTTCAATCACATATCTTGGATTTATGAAAATAGGTGTTGCTACAGAAAATTGATCTTACTCTAGAATTAGTTATGTAATTGACTGAATTTTACCTTTGCAAAACAATTTAAAAAAATGTAATGCATACACAGCAAGTAAGACTGTTATAAGTCATGATAATAAATTTACCAGCTGTGAGAGAGAGCAAATATCAAAGAGCTGTTCTAATAATCATTAAAAAAATAAATGTTTCTGTAAGAACTTGGGATATACAGTATAGCAATCATGCACCTTAATACAGATACATGTATATACACATTTGACCAAGTCCATCAAAAATCACATGCATTACCTATGGTTTGGTGGGGACTCATATCACAGGCTGTAATTAAGGTTGCAATAACAGAATGTAGATGACCAAAGTCCTGAGCTTGTACTGATGACCACCTCCGCTTATCTGAGTCTGGTGATCCCACCACAAAACTGACAAGACTTGAGAACCCACCCAAGTTAAGGATCTGTTGGCACTGGACATTTCCCTGTACAAAAACAATGAATTCAATAAGTACCCATATATTTTTGTCAGCCAATAAAGTATACTGGAAGAGTTCAAGTGCATACAGATTTGATAGTAATTAAATGACTGGATATGACAGTCCACAATAAAAAATAAAAATTAAATTTCACTGTTATTGGTTTTATTTACACTACACTTCATCTGGAGGCTTAAAGTTTTCTCAATAATTTAATGTTTTTAACATGTATTTCATCTGCACGTCTCTGGCAATACAGTGATAGTGTAAATGATGGTGAAAGTGTTTCCTTTTTCAGGTCACCCTGCCTCGGTGGGAGACAGCATTAAAAAATTTTTTTTGTTCCTTTTTAACTTTCTTCTTTCTTTAGTCTATATCTTGTTTTCTAAAACCTACTTAAAACCCTTAAAATACCAGGTGCAGTGCATATAAATTTTATCAATATAAGGCCTAATCCCATTATCTATAGTAAGCAGAGGTTTATTTTTTCTCCTGAAGGCATTAACATGGCAAGCAACCAAACTGGTTGAGAACCAGCTCATCTTCATATAGTATATTCTTTCTTTCAACAAACCGGCCATCTCCCACTGAGGCAGGGTGACCCAACAAACATACACACATTCTCCATGGGGAAGAGGAAAAGAATTCTTCTGTAAGCCATGCATAGACTTTTGTTTCTCTTTTTGGGTCACCTTGCTTTGGTGAAAAAAAAAAAAAAATCAACAAGCTGGCTGTCTCCAACCAAAGCAGGGTGACCAAAAAAGAAAGAAACACTTTCACCATCATTCACACATAATCACTGTCTTTGCAGAGGCATGCATATACAACAGTTCAGATGTCATTCCAAACAGCAAATATCCTAAACCCCTCCTTTAAAGTGTAAGCATTGTATTTTCCACCTCCAGGACTCAAGTCTGGCTAACCAGTTTCCCTGAATCCCTTCTCAAAGTATTACCCTGTGCGTGTGTGTATCCAGATATTTCAACTGATGACTTCATGACTCATGAAATCGTAATGACACGATTGCAAACAAACCACGGTATGGTCGGGGATTGAACTCACGGCTAGTGAGTCATAAAACTCCAGACCGGCGTGTTAGCCACTGGGCCAGCTGGCTACAATAAGATTCATCCAACTAGATATACAGTGGAACCTTGACTTAAGAGTTTAATCCGTTCCATGACCTAGCTCATAACTCAATTTGCTCGTATATCAAATCAATTTCCCTCATTTAAATTAATTGAAATGCCATTAATCCGTTCCAGCGGAATTCCTGCTCTCTGGGGGCAGGACGAAATACTTCAATATGATGCTAATATCAACTCCATGGCTTATTTATCTATCACAATTCATCTAATATGACATAATAAACAATATAATTAACATAGAAACATGATATATACTTTAGAATGAATAAAATATGTCATTATGTGACTAGTGGTGGCAGCGGCGGCCATACCGCTCCCGCTGACTATATCTTCCCATGCTCTTATAAGAGAAAACGGAGTGTTTGGGAGGCTAACTGCACTAGATCAATAGTTTCATAAGGAAAACACTGAAACAATGTACAGTGGACCCCCTGGTAATGAAAGGTTTAGATAACGAAAAAATCGCATAACGAAAGCTTTTTTCGCTATCGGATAGCGAAAAAAGCTTGGATAGCGAAACGTATTAGACCTGTCTGCCTGCTCCGCGCCTGGCCTGCGCGGGACGCCAGTGAAGTGTTGTTTACCATTGAGAGAACATTACCTAGAGCGCTCTTTCAAACATTCACAATACATTTGGTGTCTTTTTTGGTGGTATATAGTGATTGTCACTGTGAAATAAGTCACCATGGGTCCAAGGAAGCTTCCTAGTGGCACCCCAGTGGTAAAGAGAGTGAGGAACACCATCGAACTGAAGAAAGAGATAATAGAAAAATATGAGAGTGGCGTAAGTCTGAGTGATCTTGCCAGGATGTACAAGAAAAGTGCATCTACTATCGGCACTATCCTGGCAAAGAGAAATGAGATCACGGAAGCTAATGTTGCAAAAGGGGTTGATATGTTAACGAAACAAAGATCGAAAACAGTGGATGAGGTTGAGAAGTTACTGATGGTGTGGATCAATGAAAAACAAATAGCGGGTGATAGTATTTCCATGGCGATAATTTGTGAAAAGGCAAGGAAGTTGCACGCAGATCTTGTCAAGACAATGCCTGCAACCAGTGGTGAGGCGAGTGATTTTAAAGCCAGCAAAGGCTGGTTTGACAGGTTTAAGAAACGTAGTGGCATACACAGTGTTGTGAGGCATTGTGAGGCAGCTAGCTCAGACAAACGTGCAGCTGAAAAGTTTGTGAGTGAATATAAGGGGTTCGTAGAGGCTGAAGAATTCCTCCACCAACAAGTGTTTAATTGTGATGAAACAGGCCTGTTTTGGAAGAAAATGCCCAACAGGACCTTCATTACTCAGGAGGAAAAGGCACAGCCAGGACACAAGCCTATGAAAGACAGGCTAACTCTTATGATGTGTGCCAATGCCAGTGGTGATTTTAAAGTGAAGCCTTTACTGGTGTATCACTCAGAAAATCCCAGACCCTTCAAGAAACACAGTGTTGACAAGAATAATTTGTGTGTGCATTGGAAGGCTAACACCAAGGCATGGGTCACTACGGAGATTTTCAAGGAATGGGTGACTGGAGTGTTTGGCCCTAGTGTGAAGAAATATCTCCTGGAAAAGAAATTGGGACTCAAGTGCCTCCTGGTACTGGACAATGCTCCTGCTCATCCTCACAACTTGGAAGAGTTGTTGCCTGATGAGTTCAGTTTCATCAGAGTGAAGTTCTTGCCTCCTAACACCACTCCTTCATCCAGCCCATGGACCAGCAGGTCATTGCAAACTTCAAGAAACTGTACACCAAAGCAGTGTTTCAGAAGTGCTTTAATGTGATCAATGACTCTGAATTGACCCTAAGAGAGTTCTGGAAAGATCACTTCAATATCGTGCATTGCATACGCCTTATAGGTAAGGCTTGGGAGGAAGTGACTTCCAGGACTTCGAACTCTGCTTGGAGACCACTGTGGCCGGATTGTGTTGAAAAGAGGGATTTTGAAGGATTTGAGGCTGACTCTGACCCTGACGACCCTGTGCCTGTTGTGGAACATGTTGTGGAAGATATTGTGGCATTGGGGTAAAAAGCCTGGGGTTGGAGGTGAGTGGTGAGGATGTGGAAGAGTTGGTGGAGGAGCACAGGATAGAGCTAACAACTGAAAAGCTGCAAGAGCTTCATCTGGAACAGCAACAGACCACAGCTGAGGTTATTGCTTCACAGGAAGAGGGAGAGAGAGAGAGAGAAGGAGGTGCCTTCTTCAGTGCTTAAGGAGATGTGTACAAAGTGGAATGAGTTGCAGACATTTATTGAAAGACACCACCCTGAGCAAGCTGAAATGAGCCATCTGTGCAACCACTTCAGTGACAGAGCCATGTTGCACTTCAGGAAAGTATTAAAGAGTCGCCAGAAACAGAGGACTGTGGACAGTTACTTCACCAGGCAGGGGTCTAATGACTCTCAAGCTGGTCCTAGTGGCATTAAAAGACCAAGAAGGGAAGTAACCTCAGAGAGGGCTTTGACACCTGAAGTCCTTTTGGAGGGGGATTCCCCTTCCAACCACTAACACCCTGCCCCTGTCATCCACCCTAGTATCTTCCAGATGCCTGCAAGTCTCTTCAATAAAGGTAAGTACAGTAAATGTTATTTATATTATAGTATATTTTGTGTGAATATTTTTTTGTGGAACGGATTAATTGTATTTACATTATTTCTTATGGGAAATAAGGGTTCGGATTACGAAAGGTTCGGGTTGAGAAATAGCTCCTGGAATGGATTAATTTCGTTACCCGGGGGTCCACTGTATATATAAATAAGTAATATTGCATAAAAACATAATAGAGAATGTAAAGAAATAAAATGATTTTATAAAGTGTACGTATGTACATATTTACCTGGGAGAAGAGATGGAGGGTGGAGGGCAGAGTGGATTCCCACAACCTGCACACCTCCACCTCGCTTGTTTATCTATGATTTCATGCTTTAATTCCATGGATGAAAAGCAGGGGCGCCACAAGTACATTGAGAGAACACTATAAGTGTCCAGGGTCCAAGACTGTTCAACTGCCTCCCAGCATACATAAGGGGGATTACCAATAGACCCCTGGCTGTCTTCAAGAAGGCACTGAACAGGCACCTAAAGTTAGTACCTGACCAACTGGGCTGTGGTTCATATGTCAGTTTGCGTGTGGCCAGCAGTAACAGCCTGGTTGATCAGGCCCTGATCCACCATGAGGCCTGGTCTCAGACTGAGCCACAGGAGTGGCTTGGTCTGAGCCGCTCCTGCGGCTCCTTTGCACTTACTTTCTTAGGACCCATGGTTAGAAAAAAAGAAATTTGGCCAAATAGCTGTAAATAATGCAAGCAAAGCACAACATAAATGCTTACACAGCGAGGTAAACAGTGCACTGCGCCAACTAGTGGCAACTAGTGAAGTTACTTATTATTATTATTATGTATTATTATTATTAATATAGGGAACTGAAGCTCGCTCATTATTATTATTTTTATTATAATAATTATTATTATTATTATTAATTTAGGGAACTGGAGCACAGATCCAATTCCCTAGATCAAGAGCCTCTCACCAGTATCAAGGAACCTTCACACTGGTGTGTCAGTAGTAGTTCAGGTGAAGGGCTCTTGATCTAGGGAATTGGATCTGTGCTCCAGTTCCCTAAATTAATAATAATAATAATAGTGTTGAATGATGATGAAAGTATTTTCTTTTTGGGGATTTTCTTTCTTTTTGGGTCACCCTGCCTCGGTGGGAGACGGCCGACTTGTTAAAAAAAAAAAAAAAAAAAAAATTATAATAATAATAATACATAATACGTAATAATAATAATAATAATAATACGTAATAATAATAATAATAAGTAACTTCACTAGTTGCCACTAGTTGGCGCAGCGCACTGTTTACCTCACTGCGGAAGCATTTATGTCGTGCTTTGCTTGCATTATTTACAGCTATTTGGCCAAATTTCTTTTTTCTAACCATGGGTCCTAAGAAAGTAGGTGCAAAGGACAGTGCTGAGAAGAAAAAGGAGAATGATTTCCAAGGAATTAAAGCATGAAATCATAGATAAACAAGCGAGGTGTGCGGGTTATGGGTTGAGGGGAAAGCAGGGGAAGCTTGCTCGTAACTCAGAGCAAAAAATCGACCGAGCGACGGCATGTATCTCAAAAAACTCGTATGTTGGGACACTCGTAAGTCGAGGTTCCACTGTATTTATACACCATAGGATAAGTCATGATGACGACTTTAGGGAGAATTGAGCTAGAATTTGTCACAGTCACGCTGGCGGGAGATTCATCTGTAAAAACGTGCATTTGTGGTCAAAGTGGTGCCAATGCTAACCTTCCTATGGTGTATAAATATACCTAGTTGGATGAATCTTATTGTAGCCAGATGGTTCTGTGGCTAACATGCCGGTCTGGAGTTTTACAACTCACTAGCCGGAAGTTCAATGCCTGCTCATACCGTGGTTTGATGACTTCATATGAGTGTGGATGTCCTGAGTGAATGATCTGATATGATTTGATTATATTAGGATGATTAAGAAAGGTATCCCTACTCTCTTAAAAATTATCTTAAAAAACTTCACTCTTCCCATTCCAAAATAAGCACCAATAGGCTGCACTGCCAATTTCAACAGGGAGGTATGTTTCATTATTACACATAAGCAATGTAAGTTTAAAGTCAGTACAAAGACATTCTCACAGTATCCAGAAATGAAGGGTTGTCAAATTAAACCAGATAGTATTTTTTTTTTTTACATGCTCGCCGTCTCCCACCGAGGTAGGGTGACCCGAAAAAAAAATATTTTCACCATCATTCACACTATCACTGTCTTACCAGAGGTGCACAGATATGACAGTTCAGGTGTCCCTCCAAACAGCAAATATCCTAAACCCCCCTTTAAATAGTGATACCTACTTTAAATAAGGTACAAGAAATAATAACTAGAATTATGTCATCAGCTTACCTGCTGACAATAGCAGTACAACAAGGAGAAATATTGTAATGAAGTTTTCACAGCTGCAGGCACATCAGAGGCCAGTAGAGAGAGGAGGTGCTTTAATATACTTTGTATATTATCAACACAATTAGAATGATCATACTCTGCCTTGAAGATAGACCCTAACAGGTTGCTGCGGAATAAAAGTTTAATTAAAAGGATGCCTTATGGTGGAGAGTGAGCAATGCATATCTTATACAGGTCATGTTTGAGAGCAATGTGTGGACCGAATATTGTCCAAAGAAGTCGGAGTGTAAAAATCATATGTTGAGGGGGAGTACCAAAAATATAATTTAGAAGGCTGAGGAGGGGTTGTTGAAATGGTTTGGGCATTTAGAGATGATGGAGTAGAATAGAATGACAAAGACAGTGTATAAATCTGAGTTGAAAGGAAGGAAGGAGTAGGAATCATCCCAGGAAGGGCTGGAGTGGTTTTGAGTGCTTGGAGCTTATGTGAGCATGCTAGATAAAGGTGAATGGAGACAAGTAGTTTTTAAAGGATATGCTGTTGAAGTGTGAGCAAGGTAGTATTTATGAAGGGATTCAGGGAAACCAGTTAGCCTGACTTGAATTCTAGAAGTGGGAAGGGCAGTGCCTGCACTCTGAAGGAGGGGTGAGGATACTATAGTCAAAATAGTATGTAGATACTGTATATAGATGACCATTGATTAGCACAATGATTATGCTCCTAAAAAGGCATGTTAGTAAAAAATAGTGTGTTAATCGAACAGAAGAACATATGGAAAAAATGGGTTACGTTCTTGAGAACTGAAAATTCAAAATTTTTTTCGGATCCTTTAATTCGCTAAAAATAGTAAAGGTTCCCATTTCTAATATTGTAGTGGTCTTTTTTTTTTTAATGAACTGCAAATATGTGGAAAATGGCTGATTTGACACTGTATAATACCTGTGCAAAATATGTGACAGAGAGTATCACCTATCAATGACTCAAAGGACTCTTAAGTCCATCTCAATGTTGTAAGACAGACTACCAGAATGCTTTCGTAAATATTCCTTCAACACACCGACCGTATCCCACCGAGGCAAGATATCCCAAAAGGAAAAACAAGTTTCTCCTTTTACATTTAGTAATATATACAAGAGAAGGGGGTTACTAGCCCCTTGCTCCTGGCATTTAAGTCGCCTCTTATGACACGCATGGCTTACAGAGGAAGAATTCTGTTCTCTTCCCCATACAAACTATTTAATTCATGTTAATAGTTTTTGGGTAGTCCTGGAGGGAATAAGGGAAGTGCCTGCACTCTGAAGGAGGGAAGGAGATGTTGCAGTTGAAGGGTTATTTGAATTATAATGTCAGCACACTTGCTGAAAGATAGTGACTGAATGAATGATAATGAATGTGTTTTCTTCTTTGAGTCACCCTGCCTTAGCTGGAGACAGCTGTTTAGGTAAAAGAAAAAAATAATATTTACCAGGTATGTTTTTTCATTCAATATTACTCACTCTGGCTGCCTTACCAGAATAATAAAAAGCATTACAAATTAACAACAATTTTAACTCATTGAACCACAACGTCTCCTGCCACCAAATTTATTTTGCCTATCAGAGTTATGCACGGGTGTGCTGACAATTTCTTAACAACCAGTTCTGATTAAAAGTTCAGTGGCATAAATGCTGACAGCACAAGCCACCAAGATAAGCGGTTTGGGATGGGTATTTCGACAATATGAATATCCTATATGCTTCCAAACAATGAAATTGCTGTAGAATAAAATAATTTGTAATTAAAAATGACGATACTAGCACCACTGCTTGTGATACTATATTTTTCCTATAATTTCCTGAAGTCTGGAATCTGTTCATGCTTTTAAATCTCAGTTGAAAGAACATCTCTTTTCTAGAGCTATGATCCTGATATTCTTACTGAAACTCTTGTAAATAAATTTAAGTACAGGAGGGCCCTGCATATGCAGCACCTTCGTTTTCATTGGCTTCAAACTGAGCAATTGTTCATTATGTTCCACGTGCCAGCAATTGTCACCGGTGGATGGAACAACGGCTGAACTTAAGTCAACAAAAATGTGGAACACCAAAGACAGGTGCTGTATATGTGGGGCCCTCTTGTATTTCTTCATTGCTGTTGTTTCATTTATGGCCTGGTGTAAGTGCTTGTGAATTTCTTCAAAGAACAGGTATTCAAGAAGAATGACACTCGTCAAGCCGCAGTAGCCCTGTCCTGTCGGCAGGCGACTGTCAGCCTCGTCTCACAGCTTCAGTGAGCAGCCTGCACAAAGATGATGTCACTTTGACTGCTAGCCCACTCACTGCAGTAAGGTGTATGCTGTTACGACCTCCAGATGTTTCGCTGAGTCGCCTCTGCCACGACTCACTCCACACTCGCCAGCAGTGACAGCCGTCCCAAATTATTATTATTGTTATTGTTCCTGGAGTACCCCTACACTGTTTACACATTCCACTCTCTGGGATTTTCTACATGCTTGGAACAATCATCTTTCCTGGTTATCAACATTAAGCTCCTTCATCTTTATATTTTTTACTTTCACAATGCCTTATTTCAGTCTTGTTGTTCCTCATATTTCCATCTTACCACCATTTCATTTTTCTCCATATCATAATTAATTTCTATTTACTTAACCCTTTCAGGGTCCGTCCTGTAGATCTATGGCTTTGAAGTCAGAGTCCAAGCCTTAGATCTACGATATGAGCTCAGCTCAATCAGATAACCTGTGAGCGTTAAATTTGGGCCTAAATATAAGAGAGTACATCTATGTGGTAAGTGTGCACCACATAAAACAAATCCTGCAGCACGAAGTGCATGAGAGAAAAAAACTGCGACCGTAATTTTGGATTAAAACAGCGATTTTGAGGTGTTGTTTCTTATGTTTTTTACAGTTGTATTTGTGATTTCTTGGTCTCATTTGATAGAATGGAAGATAGTATGTTACAGAAATAGAGATGATTTTGATTGGTTTTAGTTCTGAAAATGGCTTGAAACTGAGCTCAAAATAACAAACGTTCAATTTTTGCCAGTGTTCAAGAGTAAACAAATGACGTCAAGCTTCTAATAAACATCAGCTAGTGGGGCTAATATACGTTCACGAATGTGCTGATATTTTGGTTTGAATAAAAATTCATTATGTGAATAAAAAATATAAATGGAATTAATTTGTAAAGCCTGAAAACGTAACTAATGAACAGAGGAAATGTTAGTTTAGTGCCAGGAATGCCTGCATTGTTTGTTCTGGACCCTATTTTTTTAAATTGGAATATTTTGAACTTTGTGTTAAATTGACCAAATTACCAATTTCCGATCACTTTATTGGGTAGTTGAAACAGTTGACTGGGCGATTTCTTGTGCTCAGTCAATAAAATAGAAGTAATACTAGCAAAATAGCTAAGAATTTGGTCAACTGGAAAATTGTAATTGGCCTAAAATGGGAGTCAAAGTCGGCAAAATCGCCGATGTGTAAATATCACTGATGCATCAAAATTCACAATAGCATAACTCTGTCAATTGTCCATCAAATTTCATACTTTTTGTTTTATTACCTTCAGAAAAAGATTCTCTACTATTTCATAAGAAAAAATATTTTTTTTTTTTTAAATTCTTGGACCCTGGCTGTCACTCTGAGATTTGGCCTCTGGACCCTGAAAGGGTTATTTGTTTAGATGTCCTGTGGCCTGGTAGGCAACGCTCTCGCTTCACACACAAAGTGTCCGTGGTTCGATTCATCAGCAAGGGTGGAAACATTGAGCGTTTCCTTACACTTGCTGTCCCATTCACCTAGCAAGCAAGTAGGTACCTGGGTGTTAGTCGACTGGTGTGGGTTGCATCCTGGGAGACAAGCTTTAAGGACCCCAATGAAAATAAGAGACAATCCTCGATGACACACTGACTTTCTTGGGTTATCCTGGGTGAATAACCATCCAGGGTTAAAAATCCAAACAAAATCTTATCTCTTAGTAAACAGTTTGGTAATTTAATAAGAAATTAGCAAAGAGTTCACACATATCAGACTGAACCGGATCTTGCACACCTCTGTGAGTGTGTCCTAAAGCAGAGGAATTTCTTATACCAATGATTCAAGTTCCTTGCCAATGCAACCATGATCAACAACTCTTTTGAAAACAGTAAATGTTCTCATTGCTGATGAGTGTAAATCAAGCATTTGGATACATTTATAAACAGGAAACACAAAACATACTCGATTTAAATCTGATACAAAAATAAGTTTATGATAGTGTAGTTCAAATGAAGTACCCACATAAACTCATAACATTTGTGAATATTAACCTGAAGTGTCCTCGAATCATTTTGTTTGGGCACTCAAGTAAGAGTGGTTGGATGTGTATTCCTCCATCCTCACTTGAAAAGTAGTTGATAGCCCAACTGCAAGCTTCTCGAGACTGTTGTACCAGTGTGTTCAGTAAATGTATCCACTGAGTGATCACAGACTCCTCCTTATCTTTGGTTCGCAGGTACGTGTTCAACAAAAAATTCATTCCCAGATATACAGCTTTTACAGACAGGGCATCATGGTTACCATTCTGGTTACTTTCCTGTGAAGTAAAAAAATGGATGATAAGATATATGTATATTTATGTACATATATTTATGCGTGTATGTAAGTATATATGTATGTACACACAAAATTATTGTACATCTATAAACTTAATAACATATAAATCAATGTATAAAAGAAAATATTGAGAAACTTTAAACAAAAAGCATGACCCAACAAAGTAATTTCTTTACCAAATTAGCTGAGCAGAGTTGATGCACGAATGAGTAATAGTCCACAGAGAAAACATCACGATTCTTAAAAAACGTGAGGTTTTCATGTGTAATGGCAGACAGAATACGAGGAGGCATGTGCTCACGGAACATCCCTTGTCTCTCTCCCTGTTGCAGTAGCTGACTCAACTCGCATAAGCTTGTGCGGGCTCTTCTTTCATTGCTACCACCTCCAAGTGGCAAACTTTTTCTTGCACTGCCGGTTAGAAAAAATAAATTATATACAATATATATAAACACACAAGTGTACACAGGTACTCAAAACAAACAATAAACATGTGCGTTTAAAGTCACAGCCACCAGCAGTGCTCCAAACATTTATTGTCAGGGCATTTCTAGGAATGTTTCAGCAGTATGAGTGCATGAGAGTGTCAGTGAATAATAATACAAACATATGACAAAGTAAAGAAAGTCAGAAAATGAGTTTGTAATAAAAAGCTGATAAAAAAACTTCAGTGAGGAGGCATCGAGAAAGCATTGTTAAAGTACATCGCCGATCTAGCAGTTATCTGAAATATTAAAACAAGACTTGTAGCTACAGAAAGAGTTAAAAGGTAGATGGGATACAATATTTTATTTCTAAAACAATAGTTTATGGTGAGAGGTCCCAATTTCTGTGTGATCTGTTTATTCACCTGCATGTTTATTATGTCTGCTGTACATATATACTATTTACACACAGCAAAAATAAAAATTTTTTACAGTCATATGAATATACAGTGGAGCCTCGGTTTTCATTTGCCCTGGTTTTCGTCGAATTCGGTTTTGGACAACTTTTTTTGTCAAAATTTTGTCCCAGTTTTCGTTCATCCACTCGGTTTTCATTGAGTTGACAGTGGTCTGCCGTACCAAACGTGTCCGCCTCCACGCCCACGCAAAGCATTCCACGCATTCCGACTCAGTCTGGCTTTGTTTCTCATCAAGTGAGCATTACCCCGCGCATTCATCTGAAACATTTCGTAATAATCCATTGTTTTTTTGTGCTTGTTTATTGAGTGTGACTGCTAAATAAGCCACCATGGGGCCAAAGAAAGTTCCGAGTGCCAGCCCTTTGATAAAGAAGGAGAGGAACACGATATAATTCAAGAAAGAACTCGTAGCAAAGTACGAAAGTAGCTTATGTGTGGCCGATCTCTCCAGGATGTACGGAAAGTCCTCATCAATGATCAGTTCCATCCTGGCGAAGAAAAAAGAAATCAAGGAAGCTGATGTTGCGAAAGGGGTAAATGTGCAAACGAAACAGAGATCGCAAACAATCAAAGATGTCGAGAAGTTGTTGTTAGTGTGGATCAACGAAAAACAGTTAGCGGGTGATAGTGTTGTGGAGGTGATAACCTCTCCTCCTCGCCGTCTTCCATACGCCAACAAGAGTCTTCAATAAAGGTAAAAGTGATGTTAAATGTTCATTTATGTATCCATTTCATTAATCATTTATATTTATTTTTCATTGTTTTCTGTATGTAAAACTATAGTTAATCTCTCTAAGATGTATGTTTTGTTAATACTTTTGGGTGTCTGGAACGGATTAAATGGATTTACATTATTTCTTATGGGAAATATTGCTTCAGTTTTCGTACAATTCGGTTTTCGTCAGACTTTCTGGAACGAATTAATCATGAAAATCGAGGTTCCACTGTATTTACAATATTCAGGTTCTTTCACTCGTGTTCTGTACTACTCACTCGCACCAGTGTCCAGCAGAAATCGGCTATCAAACTGATCCTCAGGTTTTTCCTATCCTGTCTCTACGATTCTTGGTGAAATCGTTCACCATGGGGTTTTATTTCACAGAAACTGTACTAGTTGGATCAAAAATCTGTACAGATTTGAATTCAGCATTTCAAGATTAATTAGAAACACGTTTCTAAACGTGAACTGAAACCACTGTTGGCCAGTGTTATTGGTTGTGATATTCCTATGACCCTCTTAAATAAAAATTAAGAAAAATTACTCACCTGCTGGTCGAGGCTCTGAAAGATCGGGAGGTAACCCCCACCTTCGGAGTTTTTGGTGTCTTTGGGGTTGCAATTCTCTCATCCATACTATCATAAACCAGCATGTAGGCATTCCAATATCTTAGCCGATCTTCTGGGAGTGGATTTGCTAAAAAGAATTAAGACAGTTTAAGAAGATAGCAGTATACTAAAATCTACAGTACAGTATTTATAAAATCACCTCAAAGCTTACATGTTAAAGAAGTTGTATGAACAGCTACATATTTATTGAAAAAATAGGCACATCAGAGGTTAGACCAGCACCAACCTACATATGAGAAGAGCATGTGAATGTACCTTTATTTTTTTTTTTTACTGCATTAACTGATTCCCACCAAGGCAGGATGACCCAAAGAAGGAAACACATTCATCATTGTTAATTCATAGATGTCTTACCAGAAGTGCCCAAACATCACCATTCTAATGACCTGAACTTATTTTTCAATAATACAATAAACTCCTGATTTAATGGACCTCAATTTAACAGACTTTGATTTAATGAACTTTGGAAATATGAGAAAAGGGAGGTAACCAGGTTTGATCTAAAGAAGGGAAAGGCAGTTCCAATTCTTACTGATAATGTTGAGGAAAGTGCTGCCAGGCATAGAAGCTAAGACTATCCTACCTACCACTAACATCCAAGAGCAATACAGTGTTCATGTTGGCCACAAACTATCATGCTGGGTCAAATATGAGGAATGAGAGGAAATGATGAGAGGTGATGATGAAAGTCATTCAGATTCAGATTATTTATTTCGGCATGATACAATGTTTGTACAGAGATGGGTGACATTGAGGTGTGCATGCAGAAAGCCCCTTAGTACGCAGAGCATTTCAGGCAAACTTAAGACTGTCTTAAGACTAATAAGAAAATAAGTAATTGATTGCTTATACAGTGGACCCCTAAGTTTCGGCCATAATTCATTCCAGAAGGCTGTTCAAGTGCCATTACCGAACGAATTTGTTCCCATTAGGAATAATGTAAAGTAGGTTAGTCCGTTTCAGACCCCCAAAAATACACTTATAAAAGCACTTACAATATTACACTCACATAATTGTTTGAGTTTTGAGGTGGTCGAAACTTGGGGGTCCGCTGTATATATATGGTCTCTAAGTGGTTGTAACAATAAATTTAGAAATTACAAGGAAGGCAAGAGAATTAAATAGTATTAATTTTTTTTAACACGTCGGCTGTTTCCCACCGAGGCAGGGTGACCCAAAAAGAAAGAAAAACCCTAAAACAAAGAAAAAACTTTCATCATCATTCAACACTTTCACCTCACTCATACATAATCACTGTGTTTGCAGAAGCGCTCAGATACGACAGTTTAGAATAGTCCCTCCAAACTGTCAATATCCCAGACCCCTCCAATTACTGAGAAAATTTTGGTTTAGAATTATGATTAAAAAAAAAAAAAAAAAAAAAAAAAAAAAAAAACACGCATGTCAATGAACTCTGTTAAAAGCACCCCAATAGTACTCACAAGAGTCGTAAGAGACTTTTGCTTTGTATGTGCCACCAAAGCATTCTTGTTCCAGTAGAGCATCATTCATCTCTACTTGCTCTACACTGGTGTCATTGAACTTGAACCATCGACCTTTATTGGGATTGGTCAGTGGGTCTCCTCTGAAAACCAGGGTCATATACTAAAGTCAACCTAGCCTTGGATGATATGGCACATTGCCGACAAGTATGAAAACACAACTCGCAGAATAAGCAATTACTGAGAAAATGTTTTGCTGTGTAGAACTTCATAAAACTGTACACAAAGCAAAATGTTGTCATAATACAATCTTGTTCTGCAACTTGTGACTCTGTTATTAACAAACTAGCTTTATTTAAATTCTCTAAATTTTGGAGATAAGTAACTAGAATAAAAAAAAAACATTAGCAGTATAAAACCACAAAAGTTTCATTTTTATTGCAGGTTTTAATTTTTCTTGATAACAGCAAAAAATAAAAGATGGCAGAGGTAATGAATACTAATGTACTGTATAGTCAAATACAGTTTGCTTTTAATTTTGTACAAGATAATTCAATGCTACTAAAGGTGGCCAACTACCTCAATACCTCAAGGATGGGAAGTTATGGAAAAAAAAAAACCCTACACAGACAGGAAGTTTCCATTATCTACATATGTAGATAACTGTGGGTTGTATGTGAAGAGGGAAAAATATACATTACAGTGAAAAGTGAGATGCTATTGTGAGTCTCGTCATAAACTCACTTTATGATGCATAATTTATTTATGATGTTTTAACACTGAACTACTCGGTCTTTATTTTTCCCAACTATAAGTCCTGCCACTTTACTTTCCTTCAAAACTGAATATGGGATTATGATAAATATGTCAAACCTTTTCTTCTTCTTTGTCAATCCTGTCTCAATCTTTTTGATACAAGCAAAGCATAAAAATAAAGTTAATACAGAAATCTCAATTAGAGATAAACAAAAAATAATAATCAAGAAGTTTGAGTACCTGCGGTCTTTGATGTATGAGTAGTAATGTCCTGCACTAGCTTGTCCACTGTGTACAATAACACCTACAAGTTCGTAGGTGACTCCCTTGTGCCGCAGCCTAGTGTTTATTCTGTACAGCAATATTTGTATTAGAATATAAGATAAATATGCATATAAAAATTAAATTATGAAGATTCAAATAATATTAAATAAACACTACTTAATCATCTCATTATTTTTATACTATGCTGGGTCAGATGTAATACAAACAGGTCATCTAATAGCAGTGCTATATATGTACACAAAAAGATGTAATACCACACAAGTTTTGGAAGCTAAGTTCATGGATAACACCACAATACCATATAGTTCTTATGAATCTTTAAACCCAACTAAGGATAATGGACAAAAGATAAAAGAAAAAAAAAAAGGTAGGAGGAATACCAAGGCATCTGTGGAGAAAGGAATTTATCTACAGAGGCATAAAGAAGAATTTACCATAGTATGGTAGTACCAACCCTCTCACATAGGCATGAGGCATATGCTTTAAACATTGTAGTGAGGAAGCTTTAGGTGCTGGAGGTGTCAAGTTTGAGAGCAATGTGTTGTTAACTACTATGCAAAGAATTTGGAGAGTAAAAATTGGAAGACAGTGTGGTGTTATGAACGGTATTATTCACAAGGCAGAAGTGTGGTTGTTGAGTGGTTTGGGCATTCAGAGATGATAAAGCAGAACACGATGACCATAAGGGTGTAAGAAATGAAAAGCCTTGATATTTCACAACATACATACATAACATAAACCAGAGAATAAATGGGGATTGAATCCATGGCAAGCGAGTCCTAAAACCCACCCGTTCTGTGGTTTGTTTGCAATTGTGTTAAACATAACATAAACGTACAGAAATCACGAATATATTTACCAGTATTAAAAACTGAGAACAAATTCTTAATTTAAAATAATTTATTTGAATATTTTCTATGTTTGTGACTGGAGATTAGTGTTTATGAGTAATTACTTAGTTCCAAAATGCCAATATTGCAAGTGTGGAACACTGCAAGTCAGGGACCTACTGTAATTTTATTTAATTCCTCGTTTTGTTAAATTATTTACCTATACTCACCGAGGAGTATGTGGAGATAATTTTGATGTTCTAGACTTCACTGGTGTATGAGATGTGCAAGAAGGAGATGTGTTAACCTTGGGAGATGAAAGAGGCTCCTTAAGATCTGGAGATGGAGAGGTTCTACAGTCACCTCCATCTGGATCTTCCTCTTGTTCGGCTAGGCCCTCTGCTGTGTAAGCACTCATATCCAATACCCAGGGAAACTGAGTATGCAAGGAAAGAATGCTGGTGAAAATAGGTGATGCTGCAGAATGGAGATGAAATTAAATGTAATGCAAATCTAAAGGCTATATATAGTCAAATCCAAAAATTTGTACACTTCTGAATTTGCAGGATTTAATTATCCAATATTTTACTGATGGTCAACTTGGAAATGGATTAAATTATTGCAGGTGCCACTTTTTTTGTGGGGTTGGGGGGTTTGGCATGATCCTTAAATTATAAACTAACCATAGGATCGCTCTTAAAATGTGCTCATTGGCTTTCACATGCCCAAAGCTTTCTTTTCTTTCTGGCCTTTCATTATAATAAAGACCATGTTAACCAGATTAAAACCATATTTAAAAGGCTATATCCTCTGAAACAAAATGGGCCCAGATCTGATTTGTTTTTATTATGCAGACATAATTTATTATTATTTGAGGATTTTAGATTTGAGGGCCATTAGGAATGCAACCCAGAAATTTATGGGTTTGGCTGTATTGTAAATTGCTATAGCACCTGGGGATAGGAATCAGTCTCTCATCCTGGCTCTGTAACACCAGGATCAATCATTGGAAGATAAAAAAAAAAAAAAAAAAACTACTTTTCATGAATAATGGAAATTTATTTAGAGACAATTTATCTTTGAAAAGGAAGCTTGTCCTTCCAATAAAATTAAGCCCCCATGAACCTTTCCTCAACAATCTCAAAATAAAATCACTGATAACCCTGTTTATATATTACCTCTACCGACATTTCTACTAGAAAATGGGTAGGTAAAACACAATGCCAGCTTTGAAACACACAAAAAGAATAGATTTTTCCACAATCCTGGGGTGATTTTTTACTGGTGCTTAAGTCTCCATTCAGTCTGACATACTCTTGTATAAAATCTTACCAATGCACCTAATCCAGAATCTTCAGTTTTTCATCACTTGGATCTCTTTCTCTAAATCCAGATAAAGTACCTGTAAAGATGCATCCCATACTCTCTATCTTTCCGTGTGCAGTGCCTATGCAGAGAACCCAAACTTTCATAACATTTTCAATCATTTTACATTAGCTTCCCCAACTTATAGGATTGTGTTGATGGTGGCAATTAAGGCAGTGTACAACTGCCTTAACTGTGTGTGTCTTTATAGCTTATTGGTATCACTATACCGACAAGCTGTAAATAAAGACAGTTAAGACTCGTACAGTGTGAGCCTTCGTAATTAATGATTATACTTATACAGTGGACCCCCGGTTTACGTACTGCTCAAAACTCGACCCATTATGTAAGTGTATTTTTGTAAGTGTATTTTTGGGGGTCTAAAAGGACTAATCTAATTTACATTATTCCTTATGGGAACAAATTCGTTAGGTAACAGCACTTGAACAGCATTCTGGAACGAAATAATGACATAATCCGGGGGTCCACTGTATATAATAGTAGGTTGGTAGACAGCAACCACCCAGGGAGGTACTACCGTACTGCCAAGTGAGTCTAAAATGAAAGCCTGTAATTGTTTTACATGGTGGTAGGATTGCTGGTGTCTTTTTCTTTCTCATAAACATACAAGATTTCAGGTACATCTTGCTACTTCTACTTACACTTAGGTTACACTACACTTGCATGTTCTTTCTTCTTTCAACAGACCGGCCGCATCAAACCAAAGCAGGGTATACCTTTGAAACGATTTGAGAGTTTCTCTACTCTCTGAGCCCAGCCATGGGCCAGGCTCGTCTGGTGCTTGCCTGGTCAACCAGGCTGTTGCTGCTGGAGGCCCGCTGCCCCACATATCTGTCACAGCCTGGTTGATCTGGCACCTGGTGAAGATACTTGTCCAGTTTCCTGTTCTGTTGAAGGCTTCTACACTTGTTCCAGCCGTGTTTCGGATATCTTCTGGTAAGATGTTGAATAGTCTGGGACCCCGGATGTTGATACAGTGCTCCCTTACTGTCCCCATTGCATCCCTGCTCCTCACTGGGTTTATTTTACACTTCCTCCCATCTCTCTCACTCCAGTATGTCGTTATGGCAGTGTGCAGATTTGGGACCAGGCCCTCAAGTACTTTCCAGGTATATATTATCATGTATATCTCTCTCCTCCACTCCCAAAAAGAAAACTTAAGTTTCTCTTTTTAACTTTAGTAATGTATACAGAAGGGGTTACTAGCCCCTTGCTCCCAGCATTTTAGTCGCCTCTTATGACACACATGGCTTACGGAAGAAGAATTATGTTCCACTTTCCCGTGGAAATCTTTCTTCTTCTTTAACCCTTTCAGGGTTATTGACGTACTAGTACGGCTTATGCCCTGGGGTTATTGACGTACTAGTACACCTAAATTCTAGCGCTCTCAAATCAAGCAGAAACAGGCTGTTAGGCCTAGATGTGATAGAATGGGTCTGGGCGGTCAGTGTGCGCAGTATAAAAAAATTCTTGCACCAAACAGTGCATAATGAGGAAAAAAAAAACTCTGACCATATTTTTGGTTTAAAACAGCGACTTTGCAGTCTATTTTCGTATGGTATTTATTGATGTATTCTCGTTTTCTTGGTCTCATTTGATAGAATGGAATATATATTACAGAAATAGAGATGATTTTGATTAGTTTGACAATGACAAGTACCTTGAAATTGAGCTCAAAGTAGAGAAAATGTTCGATTTTTGACGATGTTCAAGAGTAAACAAATCCCATCATGTGTCCAATACACATCAACTGGCGAGTCTAATATTCATGCACAAGTGCGCTGATATTGTTTATGCCATTTTTACAATGATGCAGTTGTATACATAACAGTAAATCTTCTATTTTTTTGTGAGAATAAAAATTCAAAATGATAAGCAAAAGTAATGTAAGAGGGGCCTGGAAACGTGACTAATGAACAGAGAAGATGTTATTTTAGTGCCAGGAATGTCTGCCTTGTTTATTCTGGACCCTATTTTGAAATGGGCATCGTTTGAAATTTGTGTGAAATTGGCCAAATTGCCATTTTCTGACCACTATTTTGGGTAGTTGTAATTGGTAAATAGGTGGTTTCTTGTACTCAATCGATAGAAGAAATGGAGTTCTAGCGAAATAGCTATAATTTTAGTAGACTGAAACATTGGAATTTGCCGAAAATAGGGCTCAAAGTGGGCGAAATCGCCGATGCATAAATGTCATCCATACCGATAACTTCGCGAAAGCATAATTCCGTTAGTTTTCGATCAAATTTCATAATTTTTGTGGCGTTATGATCGGAAAAAGATTCTCTATCATTTCATAAGAAATTTTTTTTTTTAAATTCTTGGACCCTGAGAACAAGTTTCGGAGACCCCCCTTGGACCCTGAAAGGGTTAAACAAATCAGCTGTTTCCCACCGAGGCAGGGTGGCCCAAAAAGAAAAACGAAAGTTTCTCTTTTTAACTTTAGTAATGTATACAGGAGAAGGGGTTACTAGCTCCTTGCTCCTGGCATTTTAGTCAACTCTTACGACATGCATGGCTTACAGAGGAAAAATTCTGTTCCACTTCCCCATGGAGATAAGAGGAAATAAGAACTAGTAAGAAAATAGAAGAAAACTCAGAGGGGTGTGTGTATATATATATGCTTGTATGTAGATGCATGTGTAGTGTGACCTAAGTGTAAGTAGAAGTAGCAAGGCATATCTGAAATCTTGCATGTTTCTTCTTTCAACACGTCGGCCGTTTCCCACCGAAGCAGGGTGGCCCAAAAGAAAAAACGAAAGTTTCTCCTTTTACATTTAGTAATATATACAGGAGAAGGGGTTACTAGCCCCTTGCACCCGGCATTTTAGTCGCCTCTTATGACACGCATGGCTTACGGAGGAAGAATTCTGTTCCACTTCCCCATGGAGATAAGAGGAAATAAGAACAAGAACTAGTAAGAAAATAGAAGAAAACCCAGAGGGGTGTGTGTATATACATATGCTTGTACATGAATGTGTAGTGTGACCTAAGTGTAAGTAGAAGTAACAAGACATACCTGAAATCTTGCATGTTTATGAGACTGAAAAAAGACACCAGCAATCCTACCATCATGTAAAACAATTACAGGCTTCCGTTTTACACTCACTTGCCTCTCCTCACTTAGCGACGTACTTGTTTACGGATGACTCGGACTTACGACAGGCTCTATGACCAGTATGAATGCCTAAATAATGTATATTAAAGCTGATTTCCTCTATTCTGTTTATTACAATATACAGTACTCTACTGTATAATTTTTTTAAAATATACTAAAAATGTTATAAATGGTGCAAAGGTGACATTAAAACAATATCAGAGATGGCTGACACAAACCCACTACCATTACAGTATGCTCCTCACTTAGCGACGAATTCATTTACCAATGTGGTCTTAGGAACGGAACTCCGTTGTTAAGTGAGGAGAGGCTGCATATATTACATTTCCTGAACTGCATAACTTAACTAATACTCACCTTAAAATAGTCATCAAACTTTAGGGCTCTGGAAGCTTCCCAATCATAACCAAATCTCTTTAATTGAATAACCAGTACAGGAGGCAGAGACTTTACACATGTTCGAATAAGAGCTGTTCTCTGAAAAAAGTTAATAAATAATACAAAAACTTTGCATAACATGTACAATTAGCAAGAATTTCCAAGAGCTAACAATATTATTTTATTAACACATCGGCCGATTCCCACCAAGGCAGGGTGGCCCGAAAAAGAAAAACTTTCATCATCATTCACTCCATCACTGTCTTGCCAGAAGGGTGCTTTACACTACAGTTATAAAACTGCAACATTTACACCCCTCCTTCAGGAGGGGTGTCTTCTGCTAAGGTAAGGTAAGCTGTCTTCTGCTAAGGTAAGGTGACAAAAGAAAAAAAAAAAACTTCTATCAGCATTCATAGAGTCATTCTTTCCAGAAGCATGCTAACATTACAGCTTAGATGACCCTCTGAACTGCAACATCCTCACCCATCTTTTGAAGTGCAGGCACCATACTTCCCACTTTCACGGCTCAAGTCCGGCTAATAGGTTTTCTTGAATTCTTTCATAAATAATAGGGAAACATTCACCATCATTCATTCAATAGTTGTCTTCCCAAAAGTATGCTGATACCACAATTCAAATGACCCCCCAAAAGGCAATATCCCTACCTCTCCTTCAAAGTGCAGACACTGCCCTTCTCACTATCAGGACCCAAGTCCGGCTAACCGGTTTTCCTGAATCATGACTTACAAAATCGTAATAACATGATTGCAAACAAACCATGAAATGGGTGGGGGTTTAAACTCATGGCGAGTGAGTTGTAAAACTCCAGGCCAGTGCGTAAGCTACCGGGCCAGCTGGCTACAATAAGATTCATCCGACTAGGTATATTTATACGTACATCATAGGGAGGTTAGCATGGGCCCCAGTGACAACAAATGCAATATTTTACAGACGAATCTCCCGCCAGCATGGCTGGCTGAATGGCTTATGCACGGGCCTGGAGTTTTATGACTCACTTGCCATAGGTTCAAACCCCAACCGTTCCATGGTTTCCTGAATTGAGTTGTAAATCCATCAAAAACCCACTTATCTCCACTCACTCCTCTATAACACACTCACACTAGTCTGCTGGACACTTAAGGCCTCCTTCGCTCCTTCACTCCAACAATTCCTGGAACAACCCCTATTCCTCCTACCTTCCATCCCAGATTTATGCACTGTCTTGATCATCCTATCCTTCTCCATCCTCCCTAAATTCCCAAGCCACCTCAACAACCCCTCCCAAGCCCTATGAATTATATACTCATGGTGATTCCATGACTCCTAATATTTAAGCACTGAATTCTCTGTATAATACTCACACCACACATGCATTTGCCTATAATTAAAAGCACTGCTCAAAGATGAATCCAGTCATCAATAGCATAAATTCTTAGGTAAGAAAATTCTACTTTAAAAATGGATAAAAGAAATTGCTAGTGAGTCTTTAAAGTTATCAAAGCTTCCTCTTGTATCCAGTTAAACAAGGCAGCAGGGGACATGTTTAAGACCATGTACTATGGAATATATTTTAATAAAGTATATTCCACAATCATAAGAGTACTTTTTCATTTGGTTCTGACATACTTTTGAACAAAATGTTCGCAATATATTCATTCCAGATTCTAAATTTTAGGCAGTACCTTCTATCATGCTCCTATTTTTCAACAGTTTGTTGGTGACATAAGTTCCATCTACAATACACAAAAATATATAATATACCTTTATATATACTTTTTAATCATTAATATTCCTCCAATAATGCAATGTAACAATTACCTTTTGACTGCACTTTTCACAGAAATAGGCATTGTCACCTTCTAGGAGCTCTCCCTTAATAAACTGGTCTAACGAGTCCTGCAGGTCATGGCACTTGGTGACAGTAAGGTTTAGCGCCAAAAATGGCTCCTCTCTTTCGTATCTGAAATGAAAAGAGTCAAAGACTAGACTACACATGAAGCTTTCTCATATTTAGGTTAAGACAAATTTATCCCCACTGCCAATAAATAAAATATATACTAGAGGATTAGTCAAATTTATTTCAGTTGCCTATGGTAAAAGATCTATAACCCAATATCAAATAAAATGAAAATGCAACCCATGCAATCACATCCAGGTAAATACAAATAGGTGAGTAAGTACCCCTCCCTCCAACCTTTCCTGACCCCTATTCATTCTAATTTTCACCCTTGATTTATATATCTTTTCATCATCCTATCACTCTCCATACTTTCTAGAGGCCCAAACCAATTCAGCAACCCATCCTCAGCCCTCTGACCCCACATACTCTGAACCCTCTTCATAATATTCACACCACACACTGCTCACAGACATGACATCTCCACTGCCTTTAGCCTCTTTCATGCTGCAACATTCAAAATCCATGTTTCACATCCATGCAAAAGTGTTGGTACATGAAGATCAAAAAGGAAGTGGAATGAAATGTCTTTAGAAGAAGACAGAAGAGGAAGGATTAGGAAGAAAGGATTACAGAGATATTTTTTGAACCATTCTCAGAAAGCAGAAAGAAGGTTGAAAACGTTAAAGAAAACACTGAATAACAAACACTCAGTTGGCATATTTCAAGCAGAAATTGTTCCAAGGGCCAGAACAATTTGAGGTACACAAACCTGTGAGGACAGTCCTGGCATATTCTTTGAATTGAGTATACACCTTCAAATCGCTGTGCAAACACACTTTCTCGTCGCCCACTCTTCAAATAGTCATCTACTTGCTCAGTCAATCTTGTGTAAAACTCAAATGCATCTAAGAAAGAGGAAAACATTGTCACTTTTTTCATATTTTTCTAACAATTATGAAATTTAAAAGACAAATCAAATGGTTTCCACATGCAAATATCTTAACTTGAAAAAAATCATCTTAGAACCTTGGTTTGGACACACATTATATAACAGAGGCTACCATTTATTCTGTGCAAATAGTCAAACTGTGAAAGTGCCATTTTGAAAAAAACAAAAGTCCTATCCAATCAAATAAACTGGGGCCTAGAATCTATTAAATAATACTGTACTGTACTGTAGTGGGGCTGCTACTCCACTGCTAGTACAGATCCCTCACAAGAATTCACACTTTCCAAGGATAATGCCTCAATATTAAAAACAAAAGCAATAGAACATGAAGAGTACTATCAAATATTTATTAGTCCAAAAATTTCATTAGAGAAGGGGGTCTTGTTCTACTCCAATCCCTAACCTATTTCTGACTGAGTTAGCATCCAGCCATTCGTAGGGTTTTCATGAAATGTATTTCTCAAGAATATGAAATGTTTACTGTATTCTTATTTTTAATTATTATTATTTTTTAATACACCAGCTGTTTCCCACCAAGGCAGGATGACCCAAAAAAAAAAGAAGAAATAAAAGTTTTTCTTCCTTTTACATTTAGTAATATATACAGGAGAGAGGGTTACTAGCCCCTTGCGCCCGGTATTTTAGTCACCTCTTATGACACGCACGGCTTACAGAGGAATGATTTCTCTCCATTTCCCCATGGAGAGTATTATTATTATAATTATTTATTAACTAAATCTCTATGGCTATGAATAGTCAATAAATATAGCCCTAAGAGACAGACTTTACAATTTGAAAAGTAATAAAAAGTTAATAGGATACAGTATAATACCAACCTTGCTGTTCCCTGACATTGACCGGTTGTCCATCCATTCTGAAGCATTTCCAAAATTTATCTGGGACATAATACTGAAGCTGAGACTCCATGAGATGGCCAAATACTGTCTGCAGCTGATAAAATAAACTGAAAATAAAAAGAAGACAACCTAGGAAATTCAGCACAAGATTTACCAAAACACTCAACAAAACTATCTAGAACCATAACAGTAACATAATTTTCTGAACAGAGTTTTTAGTTACAAGCATATAAATTGCTTCACATACTGGATGTAATTCCTATTCATTAGTGTAGTAGATCATGGCTTGGATTATCCAAAGAAACTATGTCCGAGAAAGTATGGGTTGCTTATTCTCTAAAGACAGTTCTTTTTTTTTGGTTCACAATGCACTACAATACAGTGCTCTTTGAGAGTAGTGATGATCCTCACACAGCATAACCACAACCTAGTGTGACATATCTGTGACCAATTTCTAGTTCTACCACCACAACCTAGTCTGTGGTCACACTTCCCTGATGACTCTCCAGACCTCAGTTCAAGTACTTTAATTTTTTAACACATCGGCTGTCTTCCACTGAGGCATGGTGACCCAAAAAAAATAAGACAAAAGTTTTTCTTCTTTTTACATTTAGTAATTTATAGAGGAGAAGGGGTTACTAGGTCCTTCTTCCTAGCATTTTAGTCACCTCTTATGACACACATGGCTTACGGATGAAGGATTCTTCTCCACTTCCTCATGGAGTAGGTACTTCATATACTCTTAAAATTTCAAATCTACATACAGTTTATGTGCATATGGAACAAACTACAATGTTATGCTTCAGTTCAATCTGAAATTACAAGTTAGGGAAACCTGTTTTTATGAAATTAATCTCTATCACATTATTTAAATCCCTAGATCCCTAGCTCATTCTTACCAATATGTCAAGGGTTATTTCCTGCATCATTCTGAGGTCAAAGAACAATACATGTAAATATTTTATTGGGAGCCCCATAACTTGGGTAATAATAACCATATACAAAAAAATTAATATCTGACCTCATAACCTGGTCTACAGGTCACCATATGACCTCTAGATTATCACAGACACAAAAAGTTATTTGAATAAAAGTAAAGGCTGATTCAATTGCTGAATAAAAACTTTGTGCATATGCATGCTTCTGTTGTGGCATGGCCCCAAAAGTTAAAAACTGATGATGGGCTCGGTAGATTTAGTTGAAACGCAATAGCAAGAAAAACATGTACAGCATATATGCAAAGAAATTACTGCAGTTTCTTGCAGATAATAATATAGTAATCTTTATTTTCTGTCAGATGATACCCTAGATGTCATACAATGACCTCTAGGGTATCTTGATCTAGTCTAGATGTCATACAATGACCTCTAGATTAGATCAAGAGGTCAAATATTCATTTTTTGACCTAGAGAAATAATACTTACCTTAAGAACAAAAAGACACAATACCGAAACTGGAACAATACACAAATAACCAGCACATAGAAGAAAAACTTATGACAACGTTTCGGTTCAACTTGGACCATTAAGTAAACACACACTTACCCATGTTACAATATTCCAAAGAAATGATTATTGCTGTGACCTCCAAACAACCTAGCTCATAACTTACATACGTCAGACCGAGATAAGATTTACAGATGTGAGTTCAGAGCATAGGGTAACCTTGAACACCAAATTGAACAGATCTGGTGATGGTAGGGTGTTAAATCCCCAAAAATAAGGGTTGCTGTATCCTGGAACTCCCAGAAGATAGAAAGAGTGAAGAAATATTGTAACCTCTATATTTTCCAAATGTAAGCTAACTGAAGTTGTAACACTTGCCAAAGATTACAGAAATACAAATAAAAACTCAATGAAAGTTTGCTCAAAGCCTTATTTCAAGCCTAAATTTCATAACCAAGGGCAAGTACTGTAGCATTAATGGAAAAATGTTACATGCATTACACCTTTAGTCACACATTTCAATAAACAAGAGCCCATAAAAGTAAGATTAATAATTTTAAAAGCATAAAAAACATGCACACATTAATGATTATTACTATGGTTACTATTGATAACTATCAGCAATACACCATTTAGATCCACATCTTAGGTTGCTGGAAATGCAAGGAAAATAATAGATGATAATATGCATTTTGCTAATTGAGATGCTTACCTATCTTCATTCTCATCATCACTACAAACAGCAAGAATGTCCTCAGGTACTCCTGGAACCAAGAAGAGGTGCTGGAGGACTGAGTTCATATAGCAGGTTGCACCTCCATTCTTTAGACCTACATAGCCACTAGCACATCTTCCATCTACAGCTGGTGCATACTGGCAAATAGACAATTATACACTAATTATAGGTAGACAAAATATGTGCCATTTTTAAACATTAGCAATTTTGTGCAAACTGGTAACTAGAAATGAGAAGGAACTAAAATATCCAAACACTGCTTTTTCTTCGTTTAGAAGCATGAGCATAATACCTTATAAAATAAAAAGCATAGAATTAGAAAACGAGGAAACATATATAGATTTATTATTAAATGTAAAAAGAAAAAAACTTTGAAAGTATTTCTTCTTTTTTGGGTCACCTGTCTCAGTGGAAGACAGCTGCAGATGGGTCCATAGAAGACAAGGTGACCCATAGAATAGACGAGGGGGAAAAAAAAGGTAGGTGGTGTTTCAAGACATTTGTGTACTGATAACAAGGCATATGATCTAAAAAGAAATGTGGAGGACAGCAACCTAGATTTTGTAACCATCACAACACAAAAACTCAATAATATTAAACAAAATACACCATAGCCAGACAGTAATAATAAGACAGACCAGAGGTAGAATGACAGTAACACTCAATAAACAGTGGAGGTTTGAGGTTTGAAAACATGAAGTACCACACAGACCTGGATACATAAACTACATTAGAATCAATCACAACTAGAGGGCTTTGAAGAGTGGATAGAAAGCTCTGAAGGCTGTCAAGGAAGTTCAAGAAAGAACTGAAAGGACTGTGTGATAGTATGTTTTGAGGTAGGGACTGTACATCCATGAGGCATATGAAGCATTGCTTGGCAGAAAAGAATAAGGGCCAAATCAAAACAATGGAGAAAAATGCATTTCAATTTTTACTACCTATTCTGACTGAAATCACCATACACTGTTATGGACCTTTGAGCCTAACTTACAGATGCTGAAGACAATTTCTATGCATTCCCACAGACAAAACATTAAGGAATTGATTTGTTCACTAACCAGGAATTTAGCTATGGTGGCCCTTATTCTTTTTTGTCGCACAACACCTCATATGTAATACACACACAACCCGCACATATAAAAAGAGAGGAGCTACGACGACGTTTCGGTTCGACTTGGACCATTTACAAAGTCACAAAGTCACAGTGTGACTTTGTAAATGGTCCAAGTCGGACCGAAACGTCGTCGTAGCTCCTCTCTTTTTATATGTGCGGGTTGTGTGTGTATTGTTCCAGTCACAGTATTATGCCTTTTTTGTTACCTCATATATAAGTGTGGTAAATCAAAATAAGTATAGACAAGAGGTTTTCAGTATTTAAAGTGTTGTTGAAGGTTAAGAAAGGTTATATCTATGAAGGTATACAGGAAAACCAGATCACTTGACTTGACTTTTATGGAAGTCAGGCAGAGATGTCACAGACAGGTAGGTTATCACTGACTCATGATGTCTATACCCTTCTGAAAAGGCATCTAGGAAGATTAAGCATCACCAGCATCCATTATCTATCTATCTTTCCTGAAAAACACAAGATATTGTGATCCAATTCAGACTCTTGATGTTACAACCTTTTCACCCCACTTTCAGAGTGAAATATGGCTCAATAACATTACTCCTAATATATTTTAATAATATAATAATAAAGCATGCAATCATCGTAAAATAAAGTTTAGTTGGTTAGCCTTTATAAAATTCAACCTAAAAATATTATATTACAAATAAATTTCTCACCTCAAACTCCTTTAGTGAATCTGGGTTGAGAGTATGGTGTAAAGACACAAGATGGCCAGCAAGTGCTGTCAAGTTCCGCTCACACCGTGTCACTAAATGGACTAGGAGCTGATAAGCTGCTAACCGAGACTCTTTGCCAGTGCACTTGGCCCAATAATTTCTACTGGCACTCAGTGAATCCTGCTCAGATCCTCCCTCCATAACTAGTTTGGATGCTGGGAAAAGGTACTCAAAAACAAGTATAGGAATGAGGGTAGCACCTGCAATGTAAAAAAAAAATAATAATATAAATATTCTATTTGTTTTTATTAATTTAGTAGCTAATGTGTGCAAAATTAAGATTTCTGATACTAAATATCAAATGCAATGTTAAGATTAAGAACTTTTAAAGATCTCTGTAACCTACCTAAAATCAAGCTTGAGAATAACAGCTTGTGCACCCCATTATGTAAATAACATTTTGCATTTTTTTAAAAACAACTCATTAATGGATTTAGGCAATTTCAGATAATAAAATAAGGCTGGATAAATGCTCTAATTATCATATAAAATAGACAAAAATCCAAAATTCAAAATTTTGTCCATAGAGATAATGTCGAAAGGTTGTCTTCTGAAAGTTTTGGGCCAAGACTGATATGGACAAATAAAGAGGAGCTTTACAGCTCCTTTGACTCAGATTAACTTTAATTCTGAATCACCCTTGTCAATCACAGCAGTTTACACCTTATCTCTCCACCATGAAAAACTAAGTAAAATTACTGTAAATTACATAGTGTATTATAAAATTACTAAACAGTACAGTACTGAAATGTAATACTACAGTTACAATACCCATATTCTTAATGTCCAGTTGTCTTCTGCATCAGTAGACCAAGTCCACTACAGAAGACAAGACAATCATGAAATATTAATTTCATAATATGGGCCTTTTGGACAATTAGCATTATCGTACACAACCTCATCTTTATTAGTCTGTTAATGAGAGGTTTCATTGTACCATCTCATACAAAATATGCATGATCAGGTGAAGGCAATTACAGTGGACCCTCGGTTTTCGTTGAAAATTCTTTCCAGAATGCTGTTTGAGTGCCGTTACCGAACGAATTTGTTCCCATACCCTGTAATTGTTTTACATGATGGTAGGATTGCTGGTGTCTTTTCTGTCTCATAAACATGCAAGATTTCAGGTATGTCTTGTTACTTCTACTTACACTTAGGTCACACTACACATTCATGTAGTACAAGCATATATATACACACCCCTCTGGGTTTTCTTCTATTTTCTTACTAGTTCTTGTTCTTATTTCCTCTTATCTCCATGGGGAAGTGGAACAGAATTCTTCCTCCGTAAGCCATGCGTGTCGTAAGAGGCGACTAAAATGCCGGGAGCAAGGGGCTAGTAACCCCTTCTCCTGTATATATTAATAAATGTAAAAGGAGAAACTTTCGTTTTTCCTTTTGGGCCACCCCGCTTCGGTGGGAAACGGTCGACGTGTTGAAAGAAAGAAAGAAGGATTGCTGGTGTCTTTTCTGTCTCATAAACATGCAAGATTTCAGGTATGTCTTGTTACTTCTACTTACACTTAGGTCACACTACACATTCATGTAGTACAAGCATATATATACACACCCCTCTGGGTTTTCTTCTATTTTCTTACTAGTTCTTGTTCTTATTTCCTCTTATCTCCATGGGGAAGTGGAACAGAATTCTTCCTCCGTAAGCCATGCGTGTCGCAAGAGTCGACTAACATGCTGGGAGCAAGGGGCTAGTAACCCCTTCTCCTGTATACATTACTAAAGTTAAAAAGAGAAACTTTTGTTTTTCTCTTTGGGCCACCCCGCCTTGGTGGGAAACGGCCGATTTGTTGAAAGAAAAAGAAGAAGTACAAATGTAAGTTAGATTAGTCGTTTCAGACACCTAAAAATACACTTACAAAAGCTCTTACAAAAATACACTTACATAATTGTTCTAGTTTTGAGGTCAACAAAAACTGAGGGTCCACTGTACTTAAATTTTCATCATGGGGACGCACATGACTCATGAGGGTTAATGAGGTATTACTGAAAATGTGAGGCGATAGGAGAAAATACAGCCTCTCCTCACTTAACGATAGAGTTCCGTTCCTAAGAACACGTCGGTAAACAAATTCATCGCTAAGTGAGGAGCGTACTATAATGGTAGTGGGTTTGTGTCAAATATCTTTGATATTGTTTTAATGTCACCTTTGCACCATTAATAACATTTCTGGTATATTTCTAAATGTTTATACAGTAGTGTACTATATACAGTGGAACCCCGCCTAACGAACACAATGGAAATCGTACAATTATGTAAGTACAGTGGTCCCTCGGTTTTCGCCGAAAATTCGTTCCAGAATGCTGCTCAAGTGCCATTACCGAACGAATTTACTTCCTTAAGAAATAATGTCACGTAGGTTAGTCTATTTCAGACCCCCAAAAATACACTTGCAACAGCACTTACGAAAATACACTTACATAAATGTTCGAGTTTGGAGATGCACGAAAACCGAGGGACCACTGTATAATATTGTAAGTGCTTGTGGAAGTGTATTTTGGGGGTCTGAAATAGACAACCTAGTGACATTATTTCTTAAGGAAGTAAATTCGTTCGGTAATGGCACTTGAGCAGGCTTCTGGAATGAATTATGTTCGTTAGGCGGGGGTCCACTGTACTGTAATAAACAGAATAGAGAAAATTAGCTCTAATATACATAATTTAGGTATGCATACCGGTCAGAGAGCCCGTCGTAAGTCTGAGTCATCAGTAAATGAGTGTCACTAAGTGAGGAGAGGTTATATATCGTTTTGGCAAAACGTTACCAGTGGGGTGCCACAAGGATCTGTACTTGCCCCTACAATTTTTTTTATATAAATGACTTCACAGAAGAAATAGAAAACTACATGATTTTCATTGACGATGATGGAAAAATCTTGTACAAAATAAGTAATAAAAATGACTAAGTTTTTAAAAGATTATCTGGATAAATTTGGCAAGAGGAATGACAGATGGATGATGGAATTTAATGGTACAGTGGACCCCCGCCCAACGAACAAAATTCATTCCAGAAGCCTGCTCAAGTGCCATTACCAAACGAATTTACTTCATTAAGAAATAATGTCACGTAGGTTAGTGTATTTCAGACCCCCAAAAATACACTTCCACAAGCACATACAATATTATACATACTTACATAATTGTACGATTTCTGGGGTGTTCGTTAGGCGGGGGTCCACTGTATATGCCATACAGATGAAAGAGAAAGCAAAATTGGACCATATAAAAAAAGCATAGATTTTTTTTTACCAATACACAAATAACAAGAACATAGGAGAGAGAAGCTTACGATGACGTTTCAGTCAGTCTTGGACCATTTACAAAGTCACACTGTGACCAGATTTTAGGAGTATCACACACAGAGATCTAAGAGTTGTTTTTCATAATAAATTTTTTCTAGATCATATAAATAAAAATGTGAAAATTACACATGTTACACTGGCAAACTATAAAATGGATTTCAAACATGTGGATTGAGAGATCCTTAGAAAGCGGTTTCTTCTTCTTCCTTCAACAAACTGGCTGTATCCCACTGAGGCAGGGTGGCCCAAAAAGAAAATCAAAAGTTTCTCTTTTTAACTTTAGTAATGTATACAGGAGAAGGGATTACTAGCCCCTTGCTCCTGGCATTTTAGTCACCTCTTATGACGTGCATGGCTTAAGGAGGAAGAATTCTGTTCCACTTTCCCATGGAGAAAGCTGTTTATAATATATATATATAAGGTCAAAATGGAACATGAAGCTCCTTAATAAGAGTCCACACAAAAAACATAAAGATCATATAATAAAAGTCCAAAGAATAGCTACAAAAATAGATCCTAGAGCTGAAAATATGAATTACGATAAATGGCTAAAAACACTGACGATGCTCATGCAGGCTGATAGGAAGAAAAGAGGAGACATGATAACATCATATAAGGTTATAAAAGAGGTAGTAAGGTGTACAACCACTTAAAATTAAAAAAAAAAAAAATTCTTTTTAATTAATGAGGCTGGGTTATCATGAGCATAGCTAATAAATATAAATAAGTAATTATAGCACCTGAGATATGGAAGGTAATCAATTTGATCTTAGAAACAGGTTCCAGTGCCGATACCGAACAAATTTGTTCCCATAAGGACAGATGTAAATTAGATTAGTCGTTTCAGACCCCCAAAAATAATAAACTTACAAAAGCTCTTACAAAAATACACTTACATAATTGTTCGAGTTTGGAGGTGAACGAAAACCGAGGGTCCACTGTAATTCCAATTTGGGAGAAGAAGAGCATTTCACCAGGTTTATACCTGAAAACTCACCTGTTTCTTCCTTATTTATCCCTTCGCATGATAATAAAGCTGTAATAAGGGTCAGATGGCCAGCCAGTAAAACATTATCAGCACTGCGCAATGTTGGTATGCCAGATTCTGGTCTCTCACGAGCAGCTTCTCTGGTAGCGTTAAAATTGGTGAGCCATCCTATTTCATCTTCTAACATCTGATGAACACTGATTCCAAGCGATTCTTGGTCATGAGCACTGAGCCCTGATAATAACTTTGACCTGACAAAAGAAAAAAAAAACACTTGAATGTTTGAAATATACTATATTGTTTTGATTTAACCAGAAGAATTGCCTCTTAATATTTTATGGGATTGGGTGGATAATGTACATAACCCTTTCACAATTATCACCAACTGTCACATATTTTACGGAAATTTGAAGGTTCTTAAACATTTCTACAGTGCCAATTCCTAATTTAGAGTCATGTCTTCATTCACTTTAATCTTTACATTAAGTGTCTCCACTATACACTAACCAGAATCTTTCTTGTAGCAATATCTTTAACACCCTTTTCCATCTACAGGTATCCCTCAACATTCGCGGGCTTCACACATTTGCGAATTCCCGACCGCCAAATTCCCAGCCGCCAAATTCCCACCCCCCAAATCATATTTAAGTTTCCCGCCACCCGAGCGTCCCTACTACCTTCCCTCTGACCAGGCAGCCAGCCCCCACACCACTCACTCACTGAGTGTTTTCTTCGTTCATTATTTGTTATTAAACTACAGTATAACATGTATGTAGTACTATATAGTACAATATTTTACTATGTTTTCATGCGTTTTATGATTGTTCATGGTTCAATAGGTTAAGGAAGCAGTAAGTAATGAATGTACTAAATAAAGGTTATCTATCTATTACATTTATTCCAAATTGTTATCAGAAACATGATAAATACCCTAGAACTGTAATAAAGATGCTGAAATGAATAATATATGCCATATTATATGAGGGGTAACAGAGCAGGCAGACCGCCACCATATATGAGATGTTTACATCAGGGTAAACATGCCTAAATCACTCTTGTCGTAAGAACAAATGCAAAAATAGCATTTATTGTTTTTAGAATAATAATAATTTATAATAATTGATCTGGAGCACTTTAAATTATTTTTATTATTTTTTTTTTATTAACACATCGGCCGATTCCCACCAAGGCAGGGTGGCCCGAAAAAGAAAAACTTTCATCATCATTCCCTCCATCACTGTCTTGCCAGAAGGGTGCTTTACACTACAGTTATAAAACTGCAACATTAACACCCCTCCTTCAGAGTGCCGGCACTGTACTTCCCATCTCCAGAACTCAAGTCCGGCCTGCCGGTTTCCTGAATCCTTCATAAATGTTACTTTGCTCACACTCCAACAGCACGTCAAGTATTAAAACCATATGCCTCCATTCACTCCTATCAAATACGCTCACACATGCTTGCTGGAAGTCCAAGCCCTCGCACACAAAACTTCCTTTACCCCTCCCTCCAACCTTTCCTAGGCCGACCCCTACCCCGCCTTCCCTCCACTACAGATTTATACACTCTCGAAGTCACTCTGTCTCGTTCCATTCTCTCTACATGTCCAAACCACCTCAACAACCCCTCCTCAGCTCTCTGGACAATCGTTTTGGTAATCCGCACCTCCTCCTAATTTCCAAACTCCGAATTCTCTGCATTATATTCACACCACACATTGACCTCAGACATGACATCTCCACTGCCTCCAGCCTTCTCCTCGTTGCAACATTCATCACCCATGCTTCACACCCATATAAGAACGTTGGTATAACTATACTCTCATACATTCCCCTCTTTACTTCCATGGACAAGGTTCTTTGTCTCCACAGACTCCCAAGTGCTCCACTCACCCTTTTCCCCTCATCAATTCTATGATTCACCTCATCCTTCATAGACCCATCCCCGACATGTCCACTCCCAAATATCTGAATACATTCACCTCCTCCATACTCTCTCCCTCCAATCTGATATCCAATCTTTGTCACCTATTCTTTTGTTATCCTCATCACCTTACTCTTTCCTATATTCACTTTCAATTTTCTTCTTTTACACACCCTACCAAATTCATCCACCAACCTCTGCAGCTTCTCTTCAGAATCTCCCAAAAGCACAGTGTCATCAGCAAAAAGCAACTGTGACAACTCCCACTTTGTATTTGCTTCTTTAACTTTTAGCCCAACACCTCTTGCCAAGACCCTCGCATTCACTTCTCTTACAACCCCATCTATAAATATATTGAACAACCACGGTGACATCACACATCCTTGTCTAAGGCCCACTTTTACTGGGAAATAGTCCCCTTCCCTCCTACACACTCTAACCTGAGCCTCACTATCCTCATAAAAACTCTTCACTGCTTTCAGTAACCTTCCTCCTATTCCATACACCTGCAACATCTGCCACATTGCCCCCCTATCTACCCTATCATACGCCTTTTCCAAATCCATAAATGCCACAAAAACATCTTTACCCTTATCCAAATACAGTGGTACCCCGGTTTACGATATTTTTTCATTCCAGAATGCTGTTCAAGTGCCATTACCAAACGAATTTATCTCCTTAAGAAAAGTTGTAAAATAGACTAGTCCTTTTAGACCCCCAAAATTACACTTACAAAAGCATTTAAAAAAATAAACTTACATAAAAGGGTGAGTTTGGGGACCATCGTAAACCGGGGTACCACTGTACTGTTCACCTATATGTTTCACTGTAAACACTTGGTCTACACACCCCCTACCTTTCCTAAAGACCCCTTGTTCATCTGCTATCCTGCTTTCTGTTTTACTCTTAATTCTTTCAATAATAACTCTACCATACACTTTACCAGGTACACTCAACAGACTTATTCCCCTATAATTTTTGCACTCTCTTTTGTCCCCTTTGCCTTTATACAAAGGAACAATACACGCTCTCTGCCAATCCCTAGGTACCTTACCCTCTTCCATACATTTATTAAATAATAGCACCAACCACTCCAAAATTATATCCCCACCTGCTTTTAACATTTCTATCTTTATCCCATCAATCCCAGCTGCCTTACCCCCTTTCATTCTACCCACTGCCTCACGAACTTCCCCTACACCCACAACTGGCTCTTCCACACTCCTACAAGATGTTATTCCTCCTTGCCCTACACACGAAATCACAGCTTCCCTGTCTTCATCAACATTTAACAAATCCTCAAAATATTCTCTCCATCTTCCCGATACCTCTAACTCTCCATTTAATAACTCTCCTCTCCTATTTTTAACTGTCAAATCCATTTGTTCTCTAGGCTTCCTCAACTTATTAATCTCATTCCAAAACTTTTTCTTATTTTCAACAAAATTTGCTGATAACATCTCACCCACTCTCTCATCTGCTCTCTTTTTACATTGCTTCACCACTCTTTTAACCTCTCTTTTCTCTCCATATACTCTTCCTCCTTGCATCACTTCTACTTTGTAAAAACCTCTCATATGCTAACTTTTTCTCCCTTACTACTCTCTTTACATCATCATTCCACCAATCGCTCCTCTTCCCTCCCGCACCCACTCGCCTGTAACCACAAACTTCTGCTGAACACTCTAACACTACATTTTTAAATCTACCCCATACATTTTCGACCCCATTGCCTACACTCTCACTAGCCCATCTATCCTCCAATAGTTGTTTATATCTTACCCTAACTGCCTCCTCTTTTAGTTTATAAACCTTCACCTCTCTTTTACTTACTGATTCTATTTTTCTTGTATCCCATCTACCTTTTACTCCCACTGTAGCTATAACTAAAAGTGATCTGATATATCTGTAGCCCCTCTATAAACATGTACATCCTGAAGTCTACTCATCAGTCTTTTATCTACCAATACATAGTCCAACAAACTACTGTCATTACGCCCTACATCATATCTTGTATACTTATTTATCCTCTTTTTCTTAAAATATGTATTACCTATAACTAAACCCCTTTCTATACAAAGTTCAATCAAAGGGCTCCCATTATCATTTACACCTGGCACCCCAAACTTACCTACTACACCCTCTCTGCATGTTTCTCCCACTTTAGCATTTAGGTCCCCTACCACAATTACTCTCTCATTTGGTTCAAAAGTTCCTATACATTCGCTTAACATCTCCCAAAATCTCTCTCTCCTCTACACTCCTCTCTTCTCCAGGTGCATACACGCTTATTATGACCCACTTTTCGCATCCGACCCTTATTTTAATCCACATAATCCTTGAATTTACACATTTATATTCCTCTTTTCCTTCCATAACTGATCCTTCAACATTATTGCTACCCCTTCCTTAGCTCTAACTCTCTCAGATACTCCTGACTTAATCCCATTTATTTCTCCCCACTGAAACTCGCCTACCCCCTTCAGCTTTGTTTCGCTTAGGGCCAGGACATCCAACTTCTTTTCATTCATAACATCGGCAATCATCTCTTTCTTATCATCCGCACTACATCCACGCACATTCAGACAACCCAATTTTATAAAGTTTTTCTTCTTCTCGTTTTTAGTAGATTTGTACAGGAGAAGGGGTTACTAGCCCATTGCTCCCGGCATCTTAGTCGCCTCATACGACACGCATGGCTTACGGAGGAAAGATTCTTTTCCACTTCCCCATGGACAATAGAGAAAATAAAAAGAAAAAGAGCTATTAGGAAAAAGAAGAAAAACCTAGATGTGTGTATGTATATATATGCATGTGTATGCCAGTGTAGTGTGACCTAAAGTGTAAGTAGAAGTAGCTAGATATACCTGTTATCCAGCGTGTTTATGAGACAGAAAAAAGACACCAGCAATCCTACCATCATGTAAAACAGTTTCAGGTTTCTGTTTCACAGTCACCTGGCAGGACGGTAGTACCTCCCTGGGTGGTTGCTGTCTACCAACCTACTACTCATAAATGTTATCAGTATTTGGTAGCTGACATTTAGAGCACTCCACAGCAATAATTATTATTATTATTATTATTTCCCTACAATATATTATAAGAAAATAATAATAATAATAATAATAATAATTATTATTTCCCTACAATATATTGTAGGGAAATAAAAATAATAAATAATAATAATAATAATAATAATAATAATTGCTATGGAGTGCTCTAAATGTCAGCTACCAAATACTGATGACATTTAAAGTGCTCCAGATCAATTATTATAAATTATTATTATTCTAAAAACAATAAATGCTATTTTTGCATTTGTTCTTACGACAAGAGTGATTTAGGCATGTTTACCCTGATGTAAACATCTCATATATGGTGGCGGTCTGCCTGCTCTGTTACCCCTCATATAATATGGCATATATTATTCATTTCAGCATCTTTATTACAGTTCTAGGGTATTTATCATGTTTCTGATATCAATTTGGAATAAATGTAATAGATAGATAACCTTTATTACTAATATTAGTGTAATTACACAACACTTTATTAGCACTAAGGCTAACATCCAACACCCATGACGACTCGCCAGACACTGCGCCTCTCCCTCCCTCCAATAGCTCCTCCCACTTCGTAACGATGTTAGATGTTGAATTTAATGTATTTTTCTGTAAGCTTAACTCGTTGTATGTGTATTTTACTTTTTTATTGTTTTCTGTAATATATGAGTTATGCAAATTAAAATAAAGTTATGAAGTTGGAGTTTCATTTTTTGTTCTAATGTATACATATTTAATTCAACATTTGGCATCATTACAAAGTGGGCAGAGCTACAGCAGAGGGAGAAGAAGCAGTGTGTCAGTAACTCTTGATTCCCCATGACACTTCACAACACTATAAAATATGTATTGTATAATTATACTATTACAGGCCTCCCTCCACAGCCAGCTCATGTCAAAATAACATGTATATAGTACATTATTTTACGATGTTTATATGTGTTTTATGATTGTTCATGGTTCAATAGGTTAAGGAAGCAGTATTGTATTATATTTCCCTACAATATATTGGGGCACCAAACATTCACGATTTTTCAACATTCACGAGGCTCTTGATCCCCTAACCCTCGCGAATGTTGAGGGATACCTGTATACATGTATATTACTCCCTGCATCTATCCATCTTTCCCATATTATGACTCTCCTACTAATACCCTTTCTAAACTAATACATTTCTTCAATTAAATTTTCTTGTATCCTTCCTGCCATCTTTAAAAGCAATGACTGCAATCCTCTTCAATAAGAATAAGTTAAAATACAGAAGATAATCGCAAATACTCTTCATCCTTTGCGGATGTAGTTGCTACTTATTTTTTTCATGACCCAACCTTTGCTTGTTTGATATCCTTGACACTTTTTTTTTTCCTTTTAACAAACAGGCCATCTCCCACCAAGGTAGGGTGACCTGAAAAAAAAGGAAAGGCATTCACCATCATTCATTCAAAAGCTATTTTGAAAGATGTGTACCAATACCACAACCCAAATGACTCAACTGCAACATCCCAAATTCCTCCCTCAGAGTGCAAGACTCAAGGCCAGCTAACCATTTTTCCTGAATTCCTTATAAATGTTATTATCCTAAAACTCCAACAGCACATCAAGCCATAAAAAAAAAAACACTTGTCTTCACTCAGTTTAATCTAAATCAGGATTTAACATACAAGCCTGTTTGTATGTTAAACCCCAGCACTCAAAACCTCCCTTACCCCCTCCCTACAGCCCTTCCTAGGATGACCACTACTCCTCCCTTCCTTCCATCCTGATGTATACACCCTTTTGGTCATCCTAATCTTCTCCTCAGCCTTTGAATTATACTCTTGGTGACCCTACATGGTTTTCTAATCTCTACACTCCAAATTCTCTGCATAATATTCACATCACACATCATCCTCAAATATGACATCTTCACTGCCTCCAATCTCTTCATTGCAACATTTAAAGTACTTATAACACTATACAGTGGTACCTCTACTTACGAGCAGCTCCTAACTCGAACAATTATGTAAGTGTATTTTTGTAGGTGCTTTTGTAAGTGTATTTTTGGGGGTCTGAAATGGATTAATCTAATTTTCATTATTTCTTATGGGAAAAAATCCCTTCGGTATCGGCACTTGAATAGCCATCTGGAATGAATTAAGCTCGTAACTCGAGGTACCACTGTACTCTGCTACATTTCCTTTTTTTGCCTCCATAGACAAACTTCTTTCTTTCCACTTATTCCTCAAAACATCTTCAAAAAGCTCTAAATCAGTGAAATATGCAATAAAATAACATTTTAGCACATTTTTCTTTTTTTAATGTTTCACGTAATTTTGAAAAATTCATATAAAATATTCAATAATAATATATATTTTATGGACTTTTCATCTATTCTATGGTTAACCTCATCTTTCATAGACACCTCTCACAATGGGCAAGCATAAGGTTAACTTATATACTGGTATAACTTTCACCATTCAAAATATATGTCACTTGTATTTTTTTTTTACGGTGGCCGTTTCCTGCCGAGGCAGGGTGACCCAAAAAGAAAGAAAAAACTTTCATCATTCAAAACTTTCACCATCAATCATACATAATCACTGTCTTTGCAGAGGTGCTCAGATATGACAGTTTAAACGTCCCTCCAAACTGCCAATATCCCAAACCCCTCCTTTAAAGTGCAGGCATTGTACTTACCATTTCCAGGATTCAAGTCTGGCTAACTGGTTTTCCTGAATCCCTTCACAAAATATAACCCTGCTCACACTCCAACAGCTCATTAGGTCCCAAAAGCCATTCGTCTCCATTCACTCATATCTAACATGCTCACGCACACTTGCTGGAAGTCCAAGTCCCTCACCCACAAAACCTCCTTTACCCCCTCCCTCCAACCTTTTCGGAAATGGAACATAGTTAACACTTTTATGACTCCAATTTACATTCTGACATTTGGCTGATTTAAAGAACTGTAATTGTCAAATCTGTCTCGGTATCTGTACACCATGAACAACAATATCTAGAATCTAAGAGATTCTATACATAGTGCGAATATATAAAAAGAATTTTCCAGCCAAAACATCGTCACATTAAACATATAAGCAATAATCTATCACTTACCTGAGACTAAAGTACTGGGTACATTGTGATAGAAGTTTGAGCGTTGCACCTCGAGCACTAGTGGAGGGCACCCATAAGGGAAGGGGAGCTTTCAAGAGCACCTGGGAAAGCAAATTATATATTTGTATACAGTGATCTAAACTAATAGTGTCTGCTTACCACTAAATATGAAAAGTTATCACCAATTAGTGTAAGTGATCAGTTCAGCGGCAGTACAAAGTAGGGAAGGGATCCCATACCTTTACCATTAATATACCCTTGATGAGTTTCTAGAGTTTTTATACTCCCCAAGCCCAGAGGATTGTCTGGTACTTGCCTGGTTAACCAGGCTCTTGCTGCTGGTGGCCCAGTGGCCCATATATCCATCCTAGCCTAGTTGATTTGGCACTTGAAGATACTTGTCCAGTTTGTTCTTGAAGACTTCTACACTTGCCCCAGCAGTGTTTCTGATATCTTCTGGTAAGATGTTTGACAATCTGAGACCAAGAATGTTGATACACTATTCTCTTATTGTGCCCACAGTACCAAAGGTCTTCAATGGGTGCATTTTACATTACCTTCTATATCACTCCAATATCTAATGGCAGTGTGTAGATTTGAGACCAGGCCCTAAAGTACTTTCCATATACATATACAGCGGACCCTCGCTATTCGAACACTCCAAAACTCACCCTTTTAGGTAAGTTTATTATTGTAAGTGCTTTTATAAGTGTATTTTTAGGGGTCTGAAATGGACTAGTCTAATTTACATCATTCATTATGGGAATAAATTACAGCACTTGAACAGCATTCTGGAATGAGGGTGAGTTTTGGAGTGTTCGAATAGCGAGGGTCCACTGTATATTATCATATACGTCTTTGTCTTCCAATCCAGTGAGAACATATTTAGGAATTTGAGATGTTCCCAGTAATTAAGTGCTTTATTGACTATATGCAGGCTGTAAATGATCTCTGTATCTGTTCAAGCTCTGATATTTCCCCCTGCTCTGAATGGAGCCATCAACACTGAACAATACCTTGAGAGAGCACAACACTGAACAATACCTTGAGAGAGCACAACACTGAACAATACCTTGAGAGAGCACAACACTGAACAATACCTTGAGAGAGCACAACACTGAACAATACCTTGAGAGAGCACAACACTGAACAATACCTTGAGAGAGCACAACACTGAACAATACCTTGAGAGAGCACAAGCAATATGAGTAGTGTTACCACTAGCACAATTTCCTCTGTTTTGATAGATTTTATTATCCACCCCTTCCTTTTCCTGGTTGTCGTGGTATTTGCCTTATTGTGTTCCTTGAGAGAAAGGTCAGCTGACGTGATTACTCCCAAGTCTTTCGTATGTTACTTTAGTACTATTTGATGATCCTCTTGGATTTTGTATGCAGTATCCATTTTGAGTTCATTCTTTCTGTACCTAAGCAGCTGGAACTTATCACCCTTGAATGCTGTTTTCTACTGCCCTCTAGAAAACCCGGTTTATATCTTCCTGCAATATTTTTGTGTCTTCTACCTGGGTGACTTTTGCTTATTTTGCTGTCATCTGCAAATGATGAAACAAAACTGTGGCAAGTACTTTTATCTATGTCTGCTATGAGGGGTAAGAAACAGTAGAATCAACAGGATTGTACCTTTGGGTACTGAGCTTTTTATCTCACTAATGCTGAATTTTGCTTTGTTTACTAAAGTTGAATTCTTCCTCTGTAAGCCATGCGTGTCGTAAGAGGTGACTAAAATGCTCGGAGCAAGGGGTTAGTAACCCATTCTCCTGTATAAATTACTGAATTTAAAAAGAAAAAACTTTCGTTTTTCTTTTTAGGTCACCCTGCCTCGGTGGGATATGGCCAGTTAAATGAAAAAAAAAAAAAAAAGACTAAACTTTGTTTCCTAATAAATGTCTATTAGGTACAGATCAATAAAAAAGGATTTTTGATAAGATGCTAGCAAAGAAGCCATGATGGAAGTTTTTTCTTTAGATCAGCCATTTCTCAACAAGGTTGGGTGACCCATAAGAGGAAATGCATTCACCTTCACAATTATTCAATAGCTGTCTTGCCATAAGTGCACAGACTTCCCAATTCAAATGGTCCTTTGAAGTGCAACCCCCACTCACAATTTCTACCAGCATTTCTAGAGAATGTACGGTAGCTGCCATTTTAAGTTATGGTAATAACCATGTACAGATGGGCCAAGGTCTGTTTCTTTTAGTATCTTGGTTAACATATGGCAATAACCATGTACAGATGGGCCAAGGTCTGTTTCTTTTAGTATCTTGGTTAACATATCTAAAAAAAAAAGTCCACTGCATTCAACAAGAATATTAATTTGAATATAGGGTATACTGAAGAAGAGCCCACAATAAAATAAAGGTGGTGATTACAATGAATACCTGAGAAAGAAATTGCTTGGGGTGGATCTCTGCTGGTGTGGACATCGTGATAAGGTTGGTGAACTGCTGGTAAGCAACTTCTCTTACATCCTCATCACCACATCCAACCAAAACTTCCACAATGAAGTCCTTGACATTTATCATTTCATACCAACGGTCTGAAAAAGATATGGAGACATAAAGCAGGAGTGGCAGGGAAAATTATTTGAGGAAAATAAAAGCCTCTGTACCTTTCTTTCTATCTCCTCCCCCTTCCTCCTTTTCCCTCTTCTTTACTATCGTTCACTCACCACCGAGCCTTCCTACAACATATTAACAATAGTACAATAATAATATAGTAGCACCTTATATACACTATTGTTAGGAGGACAATGAGACTAAAGGCAAACAGTAATTGTTATAATTTTATATGATGTGTATCACGAGTGAGGTAGAAAAATGTGTTACAACTGGAACTTGTCACTTTGGTGCATTTGATTCATATAAAAAAGCGGGGAATTTTACCCTTAAAAAATGAACAGATGAGAGCATTGACAGCTCTCTTATCTACAGTATTTTCAAATAAATTACTCTTTCTAGCAAGAACATAAAACACTAAAATTAAAAATATAACTATGAAAAGAGAGATGAAGAATAAAAACTCCCCTATTATGCCATATTAAGTTAGACAAATATAATTTAATTGACAAGGCAAATATAATTCAATTGACAATCAGAAAACCTAAGCATATAACCACTGTAAAGAAAGAAAGAACATTGCTTTTCCACGATTCTTTCTCAAATCTTTTCTTATTTTGCTCATGCTTCATTCATTAATGAACTTACACCATTTTTCATAGTTTTTATCACATTAGATGTAGTCTAAAGTATAGTAGTCCATGAAACATGGATGCACACAGCACCACAACATATCAAACAGTTGTACCTTGTTTCTTTAAGCTATTTTGGTTTTACTGCACAAATAACACTTTATTGGGAGTATTTTCTCTGTAGTAGAAATACTCATAGAAAGGTGTCTGACAGGCCTGAGTGACATATTTACAAGACTAAAAAATACTGTCACTATCACTAGAATGAATCAGTATTTGTAGGTCTGTATAGTAGTCATATTCATTTCCACTTTCCTTATTCTTCCTACTGCAGTCACTATTATACAATAAAATAATTACCTATTTCTCTCAATGGGAAAGTGGAGAAAAATCCTTCCTCTGTAAGCCATGTGTGTCATAAGAGGCAACTAAAATGCTGGAAGCAAGGGGCTAGTAACCCCTTCTCCTGTATAAATTACTAAATGCAAAAAGAATTTTTTTTTTTTTGAGTCACCTTGCCTCGGTGGGTGATGGCCGATGTGTTTAAAAAAAATTACCTATTTCTTCAGTGGAGGTATTAGATATATTTTGTTGGTAGATAGCTTGTATTTGCATCACTACCCTCAAATCATTCTTTCCTGTGAAATTTAACCATTTCTTCAGCAAAACTTGCATAATTGCCACTTACTGTATATCATTTTATATAGAAATCTTTTTGATTTTGTTAATTCAAATTAGCCTGTCTCCTTGTTATGGTATCAGATATGGTACTGTACTCTCATGTAGGGATGGGTTGGTATCAAAGTTTTTGCTGATACCATTTAGGCTGATACTGATACCATCAAAATTAGTTGATACTCACTAATACTAATGCTCAATTTTAGGCCTATACTGATATACTATTAGCTGATACCTACACTTTGGAACATCCATTGTCTCATATACAGTGGACCCCCGAGTAACGAACAAAATTCATTCCAGAAGCCTGCACATGTGCCATTACCGAACGAATTTACTCCCTTAAGAAATAATGTCAAGTAGGTTAGTCCATTTCAGACCCCCAAAAATACACTTACAAAAGCACTTACAATATTATACTTACATAATTGTACGATTTCCAGGGTGTTCGTTACTCGGGGGTCCACTGTACAGTGGACCCCCGGTTTTCGTAATTAATTCATTCCAGAATGCTGTTCAAGTGCCATTACCAAACGAATTTATTCCCATAAGGAATAATGTAAATTAGACTAGTCCTTTTAGACCCCCAAAAATACACTTACAAAAGCACTTACAAAAATACACTTAAATAATTGTTCGAGTTTGGAGCATAACGAACACTGGGGGTCCACTGTATTCCATATTCTAAAACAGGAGGGACCCCACATACTTGGCACCCTCTTTTCGGTGTTCCACATTTTTGTTGGTTTTCAACTGATCCAATGTTCATTATGCTTGGCGCTTTTTCTCTTTTTCCGCCATTTTCCACAATAGTTGTGTAAGGAAAGGGAAACTGGAGCCATATTTTAAGGTAAGTATTGTATGTACAGTGGTACCTCGGTTAACGATATTTTTTCATTCCAGAATGCTGTTCAAGTGCCATTACCAAACGAATTTATCCCCATAAGGAATAATATAAAATAGACTAGTCCTTTTAGACCCCCAAAAATACACTTACAAAAGCATTTAAAAAAATAAACTTACATAAAAGGGCGAGTTTGGGGACCATCGTTAACCGAGGTACCACTGTATTTTACTTTTGT